>CAAKHC010013901.1:43300-55720 GCA_901007825.1 Macroramphosus scolopax | reverse complement strand
GCGTACAACGGCACTAGCCTTGTGCTTTTCCACCGCCGAATACGCCTGCCCAGCATGGTATAAATCAAGCCACGCCTGCAAAATAGACCCTATCCTCAATGAGACCTGCAGGATAGTTACTGGGTGCATCAAAACAACCCCCATACCCTGCCTTTATGCCCTCTCCGGCATTGCTCCCCCTGGCATCCGCAGAGACGTCATCGCTAAAGCCGAGCGCACAAAGCAGGCCGATGACAACCGGCACCTACTCCATGAACACACTGCCCCCCAGAAACGGCTCAAGTCCAGGAGCAGCTTCCTGGATGCCACAGCAGAACTGGAGACCACACCACCTGCTGCCAGGATTACTGAGTGGCACAACCAGTGGAACAACCTGGGCAGCCAGACAACCCAGTGGACAGAGAGAGGCATCACCCCAGATGAATGTATCGCTACTGGCCACGACCAACCTTGGACTGTCTGGAAAACCCTGAACCGTCTGCGGGTCGGCGAAGGACGCTGCAAAGCATCCATGAAGAAATGGACATTAACATCTTCTGATGCATGTGTGTGCGGTGAACCACAAACCATGGACCACATCATGAGCTGTAGCTACGCTCCACAATGTACTGGAGATGACTTGGCCGAACCGAATGCCGCTGCACTAGCCTGCGCCGACCACTGGAAAGACGTGATATAGGAGATGGCAGGACACGAAGAAGAAGAAGCCCTCTCACCAACAGCAGCAGCAGAGCGACAGCTGACCAGGCGATGAAACTTTTCCACTGCCTCTTTAACACCAGCAGGTCGAAGGCAATCGGAATCCTGTGGAGAAAATACGCCAGTTCAGTTTTACCACTGTAACACAGTTGGACAATTCTGTCATGGAAAAGCATCGCTGACAAACAGGCATTTTAGTTTAGTACCCAATCAGAGCAGAGAACGGCCAGCCAACAATGGCACCAGCAGCCACACCCATTATGGCTAATGGCGTTGAGTCCTGAAACCACCCTGTCATGGCAACCAGCGTCGTGTACATGCAGAAAGACGACGGCAGGAACGCTGTGGAGATAAAGCAAAACAGGAGAATGATTCATTCCTTAAACATAATTGTATTTAGTCAGTTAAGGTATTAGACATTTAAGAGGACGAGGACACACAACGAAAAACTGGCCTCGGTTGTTAAAGTGAAACAGACAGAGAAGATATTCATGTTATTCAAGATGATGACATAAATCTGACCAACCTGAAGACGAGATGAACATTCCAGTACTCAGGACAAGAAATGCCAACATGATGCGGCCCACATGCAAACCAAACTTCTTACATACTGCCCTGCGTCAAACACAAACAATCCAAAGGGTTATCTTTTTATATATCTATATCTATCTTTAGATATTTTTCTCATTAGCCAAAAGATTGTAATCCAAAGTGCTTGGGATGTCCGCGAGCATTTAAGTGGACAGTAACTCACTTGTAGAAATAGAGTTCACAGACACAGCAGGAGAATGCTAAGACACATCGCACAAAGTAGAACACCAACACCTGCAACACAATCGTAACACAAGCCTTTAACTACTGATTATCTTCCTGCATGATGCTACACATGTTTATGTTTGTGTGTGTGTGTGTGTGCCCACGTGATGGATATCAACACATGGGTGTTAGTTGCCCCAGATGCAGAAGAATGCGTCTGCTTCATACTATGTCAGCCAAAGTAACTACAAATACTAAAAATAACAACAAACCTACGAAAGTGATATTAGAACAGTTACCTTATTTGTCTGGAGTACATGGGCATGCAAACAAGCTGGTAGTGCATGTAGCCATAAGTAAGCGTAGGACCTGATGGCGTACAGTGGAGAATATTCCCATGTTTGCATCCCTGTGCCATAAAGCAGGTAGTGCATCTGTCAAAAGAGTCATCACAACTATTAGACGTCAGCAGCTGAAGAAGGGTGACCAGTAACCAGTGTCACAAATGAAAGCATATTGCACTTTAGGATAGGTTTCTGATAGTTGTACTCACAGGCTCCCAGTAGTTGAAGGTCTCATCGCAGTCTGAGATGTTGCTGAGCAAAGCTGCGCAGAAACGTGCTGAGAGCAGACATTTAAAGGCAGTTGAACCTTCAGGAGCCCATACCTGCCCGCTACGACTTACCGTCCTATCAAAACAAATACACAAAAGCACAATTGCTTAATATCTATCTAATGTTATGCATTATTATTATTACTTATTAATGAGCAGTAGGCATCGACTTGTCGGATTCCCCAGAACACCTGCTTTTAACAAAATATATATCAAGCTCTGGATTATGATAATCATTTCAGAGTTAGTCATTTAATATTGATTGATGAATGCCAGCTCATAAAAGAGACAGAAAACAGACACATTTTTGAAGGACTGACATTCTTCTTCACAGAGACAAATACATTGAACTGTTTCATATTCTCTTGAGCGCTCCATGATCAACCTTTAGACCTTTAGACACTACCAGCCAACAATTGTAAATATTCCCACAATTACTATTACTGTACTATTATTAGTAGTATTGTCCTTTTGACATTTTTGATTTTTATCATCATCATAATGTGATTTTTAATGAATATTTCATTCCATTTTTTCCTGCTAAATTGCTTATCTTCCTGTCTCTGGAAAACACTTGTGTCCTGCCTGTAAATTGATTTATCATTTATCATAACTACCTCTGCCGTTGAGGTTATATTTTCACTAGCGTCTGTTGTTTTGTTTGCTGGTGTGTGTTTCTGATAATAGAATTACGCAAAAGCCACCAGGCTGACTGAACCCTGGTAAAGGGGTTGAGCATGGTCCAAGGAAAAGAAAAGTCTGCAGCAGATCTATTAAAATAGCGAGAAAACAGCAGCTTTTCCTTCTTATATTGCCCTTGGCAGAGGTATGCAGCCTACAGAGCACCCAAGTTACCATTATTATAACATACAAATATATATACAATGCTAGAATGTGAAGTAATGTAGCTTTAAGACACATACAATGCAACTGGTTTGGTAGACTTGTCCCTGCTTTTTATTAAAAGACAGATCCTTATATCCAGAAGTGTTTCTCTTGTTCACACCCACCATCAGATGAACGGTTAGATTAGTCACCTCTGTTGCAACGCAGCATTGATCCTCACGTGACGTATTATTATGACACGTCACTTTAAAAATAGGTCAAAATTCTGCATCAACGTGTCAAAACACCGCCCACTATTATATTAAAACCCTTTAAATGCACGCTAGGTGTCACACGTGGCAGCTGAACTGTTGTCAGCTGTAACAAATCTGACAGCTGAGGGAATGAATGAAGCGGGCCCCGGTCAAACTGCATAGTTCGGTAAAGTTAGACAGGTATTCACAGACTCGAACTTCCGGGAACAATAACTCAAGTGAAACGGTGTGAAAGCACAAATGTCGCCTCTTCCCTAACGTAGTAAAATAGGGAACGAGCTACAACCTCCTAGAAAACTAATCGTTCCCGAGCTGGACAGATTACAACCTTCAACCGATTTCCAGACGCGTGCGCGGGGACCGTCTACAAAGTGCTACACCGAAGAGAGCTTTATATCTTCACAACTACACAGTGTAGTATCACATAAATAAATTCACACATCAATGGCCTACTGTTGGTCATACTACATTTGGTGCTGTATAATCTGCTTTTGTACATTTGTTGGGATTTTTATATATGGACAAATATTCAAAGTCACACTTGTAAAGCTTGGTATTTCAGTTCAAACACCAGTGGTCTGTTGGTCATACAAAAACTATTATTTCAATCATTTCAAATCTCTACAAATGTGGAAAAAAAGATTTTAGAAAACAAAATGTAGCATGACCAACAGGAGACCACTGATGTTTGAATACACTTAGGTGGTGTGTAATTGTGGAGATACAATGGTTTGTTTTTGTTTTTTTTAATAGCTCTCTCCGGTGTTGCACTTTATAGACGGTCCCAGCGCACTTGTATGGCGGTCGGGTGCACGTACAAACCAATGTAATCTGTCCAGCTCGGAAAACGAATAGTTGTAATGAAAATTAGGCTGTAGATGGTTTTCTACGTTACAACATTTGTTCTTTAATGGCGTTTCATTTATGAGTTATTGATACAGGAAGTTCGAGCCTGTGAATATCTAACTATAACGAAACTAAACTGCATTACGTTGCTCTACTAAACATAAACGATGCAAATGGTAATTAAAACGGAAACACGGCAGGGCATACATTACATTTTCAGCGTCTGCAAACACACAATCCTCCCTGTTGTTGTTACGACTTAATAAACCGCTATTAAAATGGTCTTTTCAATCCAAACTTGCTAGACGTGACATTATTTAGCTAACTAGCTTCCCTGCCCCAGCCGTCATTCAGATCCGGAGATGGAGCTAGCAGCCGCGGCGAGGATAACCTCCCAGCTCATACTCACTCTGTCCGAGTCTCTGAGTCTTTGCTATCATCGCCGCCTTTCTCTTCTTTCTGTGGCCGAGCTTCGGTGGAGATATTCAAGTTGTTTGCATCTTGTCTGTTTCCATGCCTGGCTCGCTGTCGAAGAGCCTTGGCCGCCATGTTTACCGAAGCTTCTCCGAGTCACAGTCCGTACATTTACGCTGCTGCCGGTTATTGACAGCGCTCATCAGAATTCCACCATACATGCGCTGGGCGATGCTGCTTCTCAGCCACTGACAGATACAGATTAATAACAGATTTGTTTGTTAATTTGAATAAAACATCTGAGGAACAAAAGCGAAACGAGCCCCATTATTTAGGTGGTGTAACAGTAGGTCCTACTTCACTTACTTAGATTAATCAAACATGTTTTGATGAATTGATTGACTCGTACCAGAGCACAGAACAGCTCATTTACTCAGCAAAGCAAAGCTCTATTTCCTCGATCATGCTAACCAAACGAGGTACATCGGCCACTTCATTAGGAACCTTGTATAATCCAATGTGACACAACAGCTCTGCTATAAATTATTTCTTTTCAAATTAATACAATTTTTCTTCACAGAGGTATTGATTTAACTTCATGTTTAGGCAAGGCAAGGCAAGGCAAGGCAAGTTTATTTATATAGCACATTTCAACACAAGGTAATTCAAAGTGCTGTACATAGACTTTAAAAGCAGCAAGACACTGTTTATCGTCAGTTTATCACTGACGTTGTAGCTTGTAGTGCTGTGCATTGGGGTTGACCTGGACAGTTATACTGTATATTGAGAAGAGTTTCTTATATTTTGGTCATCCCGTTTAAATACAGAATATTAGAGACTATTAGACACATCCTTAAATAAAATAATGCACCCCAGTATAACACCACAACCTATAATGGTCTCAATAATACACAAGTAGAAATATTACCTAGGCTATCTGGCGAAAAATAAAAAATGATAAGCTTTGTACAAAAGGAGATTTAATGAAAGAGCTGTTGTAATCGGGTGCAAAACACTGTCCATGAGTACATTATTAAAGCCAGTGAGTTCAATTCTTTCTGGAATTTGTCCTTGAAATAAATGAGCAAGCGCAATGAAAGAAAACTACACTTGTTATATAAGGTCTGCTTTGTCACAATCATGTACATGTGAATTTGACTATTGAACAATGATTCTTGACAAACCAAAAATGTGTTGTTAAATAACAGGTTTAATGTATAAAACAATACACAGACATAAACAGAAATATGGGAACATTACAACAACTGTGAACACTGTTCTACACGTTATGATGATCATAATCTTTCAGCTAATTATGTCTCTGTAAATAAAGTAAAATCCCTATTTCTCCAAGCGTTGACGGCTACCTTATGGTAACTTGCAACCGAGAAGAAAGTACGGACTCTAAGTGTTTGTGTAACTGGAGGGCTTGTGTTTGTGGCAGAGCATGTGTGTGTGAGTGATAGATGATTCTGTAGCAGTAACTGGTCTGGCTCAGGTCTGGATGTGAGAATTTATCAATGAGTTTAACATGCTCCACTGTCCCGTGACTGGCCTCTCGGACCAGGGCGTGGAACTTCTTCTCCTCCCAAGTCGGCCCCGTCCAGAAGCTGATGTCAAAGCTGAAGACCTCAGGGAACAAGGAGAATGGGTGAAAACGTGTCCCCGGTGATGGGCGGAGTGCAAACTGTTTTAAGAAGCGCGGGTCATGCGACCACAGCAGCCGCCAGTCAGGCAGTGAGAACAGGAGAACGGCAAGCAGGTCCAAATTTAAAGACACAGTGGCACTAACGTGGCCAATGTTTTCACTTGTAGTACTTATAAGCACTTTACCAACAAGGCCCATCGGCTGTGCCATCAGATGCAGACCTCCTTGCTCTTCTACCAAGGAGACCCCATAGGGCGCGAGCAGCATTTCCAGCCTCTGCTCAAGTAATTTGATTGACTCTGAGGGGAAAACACCTCTGAGGACAAGCTCATGAAAGGCAGGCAGAGCCCAGAAGTTGATGGGAACATTTCTGAACACCAGACCGCTAATGCCAAACAGCATGCTTGTAACACCATTACAGCTCCCACAGGACTCCTCTTTCTTATTTCCTTCAACACATTTGTTTTTTCCATCCGTCTTCCCAGAACTTCCAGCATTTTTGGTCCACTCTTTTTTTTCAATTAGAAGCTCTTCCATTTGAGGCCGCAGTGATGGACGTAGCATATGAAGACCACGTTCCCCTTCATGATGAACATCGAGAGAGCATGCGGAGCTTAAGCGCTCAGCTAATTTGCTACTCCATCTTTCCACTCTCTCAGAGGTAACACGCGTGGCTGAGGGAGGGTGTTGTGTGTTGCTGCAATCCCGACTGTCCGAAAGCATTAACTGATCACTTTCTTTGTCCGTGGAGGAATGAGTGTCAGAGTTGAGATCTTTCTGAAGCAGGGGAATCCAATAGCAAAGTGCACTGTCTATGTCATTGCAGCACATCTGCATCTGTTTGGCCGTGAGGAGAAGGGGAAGGGGCTCTGTCGCCATGGAGACTGACCACTTCTCTGTCAGTCCTTCAATGAGAAAATCTTGCACCAACCTCACAGGGTGGACAGAATCTGAGGAGAGCCATTCCCTGATGAAAGAGAAGATAGGATACAGTAAGCACATGGTTATGTAACATCTTTTTGCATTGTTGGCTTGTTAGTCACATCGACAGTGTCTCTGATACCTGAATACGTAATCACTGAGCTCAGCTGGTATGTTGTACTGGACTCTCTCCTGTGCAACAGTCTCCTCTACTCTAAGCATCTGAGCAGCACTGTAGGGGAGACTGCGTGTAAACACGTGAAGCAAAGCATTCTCCAAATGAAATCCTTTGTCCTGGCTCCTGCAGAACAGCAAAACTATGTTAAGACAATATCCATATGCAAACACATAAAAAACACACAGTAACGTGTCCATTTGTACTCTGTAACACTCACCTTTAAGTCTTACCTGTAACCAGTGGACTTGTAATTCTGGTATTTCCCAAAAGGATGGATTTCACTTAGGATTAGATGTGCTTCTGCTGCCATGGAAACAACTTGCCAGCTGTTGTGCCACTCTCGCTTTGGTTGGTCTGCTGGTGTGCCGCCCTGTCCATTGCACAGGGAAACATGGACCTCCCCCTCCTTAGCCAACACCTGAACACAACTGAAGGCACAGCAAAACAGACCTTGTTTACAGTATAATTTAATGCAAAATGGAAATTTTGGCTATCATTAGTCCCAATAGTATTCAGGGCTTTGGTGCATACAATACATTTAATAAGTAACTTACTCTGAGTAATATAACGTATTTTTAATTTCCTTTTAAATACATAGAGAAATATTGTAGGTTCTGAAAAATGTCTGTGTTGAGGAACGATTTCACATTACACAACCACTAATGAAACATATGTCATAAAAGGAGAAATATGACAATACAGCTTTTTTAATGGCTCTCAGTAAAAAGTTTAAAAAAGCAAATTTGGATACAAATGAAGCATTGTATAATTTTAGACGGAATGAAATTTAACATCTCCACAAACTAGTAACTTTAATGCAGAGAAGAAGGCATACCTGAGGAAGAAGTTTTTGAGAAGTTGCCTGTTCTTTTTGACTCCACTCTTTCTCCCGCAGTGAGGAAAGTTAAACACAATACGGTCAAACACACGGCCCTGCAGGGAGCCACACTCCCCAAGCGTTGTACAGTCCACCCCGAAAAGCACCGTTCCACCTGAATAACGCATAAAAGCGATGAACCATCAAAAACTACAAAAGTAAAACTCAGTACCATTTGAACGTATTCACAGTCCTTACCTGAGTCCCTGATGATCTGAATGTTATTGGATGCACCCTCCTGCCGCAGTGCCTCCTCCTCCTGCTGCAGGCAGGTGGCCGTGATGCTGGTCTCCGATGTGGAGTGTGACCGGCCCGTAGCAGCAGAAAATGAGAAGTTCCCTTCTCCCACCAGCAATATGGACAGTGAATGAGACATGGCCAGTCCCGCTTGGAATGGGAGGAATCTCTAAAAACAAACTCTCGAAAGATTGCACAAACATATACTATCCCTCCCTTTTGATACCACTACGAAAATAAGAGACGCGCGTAACGTTAGAGGCGATAGTGACCACCGATAACCTTTTTCACGGTCTAATATTAACGTGTTGCTTTCTATTTCAGTTGGCAGTATCCATATTAAGTATCCAAGGTTTTTCCCGTAAAAACATGAATTAAAATTGACTGTGCTGTCGGATAAAGATGTGATACAGCCGTGTGACCTTCTTCTGCTCCCCGGCGCCGCAGGACCTGAAAGCAAATTAATCACCTGTAGACAGCCTGCTTTGGATGCAGTGTAGCAGATACAGTAGTCCGACTAGAAACAAGATTGAGGAACCTTTCGATCTGTACACGAACTCTCAAATCCCGAAATCAGCAAAAAAACACATATGTCACTAACAGTCGGAGGGTAATCGAGAATGTGCAGTAGTTAACTTACTTACTTATAATTACCCTTGATTTATTCTTTAACACATGGAGATATAAAAAATCCTGTCATGTTGTCACGGGGACCTGTTTGCAAGGAGGCACATCACATCTGCAGTAGGGAGGGAGCTAGTTGCATCCAAGCATCAGTTAGCTTCGTCTGCTGCTAGTTCATAATAATAGACAGACAGTCTCTCAAATGTGCGACTCTTAGTTCTGGTTGGGTTTTCAAGGTCATTCGATCAAGTTGGAGATAGGCGGTAAGAAAACTAGCGCACATTAATGTCCGATTTTTAGTGATGCTAAGGTCATGTAACAATTAAGCTAACAGAATGGCTGCACCTGCACATTAAAATCACACAGCCTTGCAGGATGCACATATTCGTGACAATCGTTGCAATTCAAATTTTAGATTAAAATACACAAATGTAAAGTGCTGTCTAAATAAGTGCAAAAAATATTTATGTTTTAATATATATATTGTTGTCACAGTTCGTTGTTCTGTAGGCTACTTCTGACTGTAGGTGGTTGTGCAATCAGGGTGGTTTGGCTTTATATAAAAAGCAGAACATTGTCTATGCTCCATGTGAGAGATATCAAGGTCATGTCATAAGCACAACTTATCAGGGAAAGGTTTTATTTCTTCAAATTATGTGACATGGCATCATTTAGGTTCTGCGTGTTCTCTTTTTGTGATGAAATCCAGCTTTAGCTCAGATACAGGTAGGTGAGATAAATAACTAGGTAATTACATCGTCATGCATGCCTCTTTTGTGTTTTTGCATCTTATAGAAAGTGTTTTGCCCACATGGGCAGCGTTCTGGCCTTGTCTTCCGGTCCGGGCCATCAGAACTGGCCTTTCTCTACGGACCGCCCTCCGTCTCGCTGGGACACGCATCCTGCTCACTGGGACAGTCCACCACGATGGGAGAGGAGGGATGGACGCCTACCTAACCCAGGCAGCTTTCACTCCCTCCATAGGAGCTGCAAAGGTATTTTCTCACTGCCAAGCAGGAACTGTGGCATTCACGCCACTGTTAGAAAGGAGTTATTATTCTATTTCCTCTGATTTGTTATATTTGATATGTTGAAGTGTATTTTATGACTGTAGCTGTGTCAGTAACAATGTTAGCGTCAAGCATTTAAGTTGCATATTCTCCCTGGATCTGATAATTACTACACTACATACTAGATCCGTCTCATATGACTATTTTTACTCTCATCTCCACAGATGTGTTTCCTCAACAGCTTGAGGGAGTCAAGATGATTGTCAATAAAACTCTGAGCAGCTTCTTCAAGGTAATTGTTCCCACCTACTTTAGCCTTCATGCAATCTGAGATAAAATCATATTTTCGCCTGATCTTTACCATGATGTGTTAATCTCCAGGCAAGTCACACTCTCCACCTCAGTGCCGTCAGTCCTTCGTACTATCGATTCCATGTGGAGCACCTGCAGTCTGACGATTACAGCAAGGACAAGGTCAGGTGCAAATCACCTCATAGTAAATGTATTATTAATGTGTTTAGTTTTTTTTTCACTTTTGAAGTTGAACATGTTGCATCTCGATCCTTCTTCTAGGATGTTCCAGCGTTGATTGGTGAGATGGATTCTTCAGGCAGTCTGAATGCTCACGCTCTGCTGCATGTCACTGAGCGTGTACGAGCCAGAACGGTATTTCAGGTATGATCCTATTGATTCATATATCCGCATCATGTTCAAAATCTCTCTCTTTTAACCAACGTTCAAATTCTTGTTTGCAATAATAGACCCAGCAGTCCCATTTTGTAACATGGCAATTTGAAACTGAATACAGAGGGAATGACTTCACTGCTGCTGTGACAGTAGCTAACCCAGACGTCCTCAGAGAGTCAGGTGAGGAAATTATGTCTAAGGAAAATGGTTTAAACAAGCGTTTAAAACTATTGGTAAAATTGATTTACATACATTCTCTTTAACTTTAGTTAAATACACTGTTGTTAAGGTTGACATGGATTTTTATTAATGTGTTGGAAATGTATTTGTAAAATGTGTTTGAACCTGGTGCATCATTGTTGTTGCTGTTATAATCTCTATGTGTGTTTCTCTTGCACAGTTATCCTTGTGGCACACTACCTTCAGAGTGTGTCTTCTGGTCTGGTGTTAGGAGGGGAGCTGGTGTACCACAGAGGCAGAGCAGAAGAGGGAGGCATCCTTACTTTGGCAGGACAATACTCTAGTAGGAATTTGGCTTTTATTTGTGAATCTGATTTCTTTAATTGAGCTGGTATGTTTATGGACATTTTGATTGTGTGTCTGTGTTCAGGACCAAACTGGGTGGCGACACTGAATGCTGGGAAAGGAGGGGCCCATGCTAGTTACTATCACAGAGCCAACAAACAGGTATAGGAAATACAAACACACAGTTTATAAACCAACAATTTTAATTAGGCTCTTTTTGCGAACATGTGCGTCCATTCACCAGATCCAAGTTGGTGTGGAGTTTGAAGCAAGTACCAGAACGCAGGAGACCACAACCTCGTTTGGGTACCAAATGGAACTTCCAGAGGCCAACATGGTCTTTCGAGGTAGGCGGATATGTCGGTAAAGTCCAATCTCGTTATCATGCTCAATTGAAACTATCAAGAAAAATACATGAGACTTTTGTTGTGCTTGCTTGCAGGTATGATAAACAGTCGGTGCATTATAGGAGGTGTATTGGAGAAGCGTCTGACCCCGCTACCTGCCACTCTGATTATGGGTGCTTTTGTAAACCACCGGGGTGATAAACTGCAAGTGGGTCTTGGTGTAAACGTGGGATAATGTTCCACTTTCTCCTGCTTGAATGACAACTGACTATCAGGACATCGTCCATAGACCTGCTGTACGGGCTTCATGGTAACCTGATCTGACAAGATTTTTAGTCTCAGTATAACACCTTCTGGGAAACGCATGCATATTGTGGATCGGTTGGGCCTTGAATCCCAAAACATTCCCATCTTGTCTTAAAACCTACCTCTGGAAATGGAGGTGATAGGATTAAAGAAGAAGAATGGATGAACAGCTGTCACAGGAACTCCACTACTCTAATGTTGGAGCCTGGAACTAGACTCCAACAGACTCTGCCTTCTGGACAATGGATACAAGGCATAACATAGAAACATTTTTATATAATAGATATTCATATAGAAACATAATGTGAACAGAATGTTTAAGAAGATAGTGTTTTATGTTTTTTAATTTACTAGAATACTGCCGACCATTTTCTAAAGAATAGGAATCTAACTTTTCCATTTTGCAGCCATCGTTTGATACTTGTTGACAGTCAGCTTGTTTGGGTTAGGTAATGACTAGGTAATGACATTATTCATGTCCTAATATACATTCTGGCTTCTTATGGGTTTGATTGAGCTGACCAGTGCTCACTTGTTGCCATGTCACCTAAACCTTTAAACGCAATAGTGGTCAACTTGCACCAACATATGACGTTTGAAACAGCAAATAAGCGAACAAATGAAGGATCAAT
>CAAKHC010013901.1:0-26376 GCA_901007825.1 Macroramphosus scolopax | reverse complement strand
ATAAGAGATGTGGCTGGGTTAATTTACACATGTGTTGTACCATAATCAAGAGTTTGTGTCCCTGACCGTTATTTGCAAAAGGTGGAGTAACTATACTTCTGAGAGTGCGGATAAAAAACATTGTCTTCTTTGTCTAATAGAAATTTGGTGACATCCCATCGACTTCTGCTCCTATATCAGAAGACGGAAATGGAGAATATAAAATTGATAAGAAAGAGGCAGAACCTGATGTCAAAATATCTCGACTCATTCAGTCCACATGTCTGTTGGCCAAAGACCTACTTCTTGAGCTAGAAGTCATCCACCACAGGGCTTCCCTCAAGCTACTCCAGCTGAATGCAGGTCAGCTTCCTCGCCACATTGACAGATGTACTCATTGAAACGTATCAGTGATTTTTGCAACTGAGCTGTTTGATAACTTTAAGATCTCACCTTCATCCAGCTGATTTTACATCAACAGATACAGCTACAACTGATTTACCCTACAGAAGTTAAAATATATGACAATTAATCATGGTTAGTTAGTGTAAATGTCCCAATAAGTCATGCCTAATTGTAGATGGAAGTAATTAGATATAAATATGGTGATTTATCTTGAGACTCTTGATGTGTCCAGTTTCTGAGTCGCACCTGTTGGATCGGATCAAGAAGAACAAAGTGTACAAAGCACTTTTCCTGACCCAGAAAGCCTTGCTGGTGTACAACAACATGGAGGGGAATGACAGCAGCAAAACCAAGAGTCTGCTCGAGGTTACACATGCACACACTTTCACACTGTCGTAGACACACTATCAAATTTTCATTTGCAAGGAATTTCATAAAAAGAGGAAGTTTTAGTGAAAACAACTAGAATAGCCATTTATTGGAATTCAAACCTGTTAGTTTAGGCTGCAATGGAACATTTCTGAACATAAATCGGTACATTGCTGATGCTAATATTCACCTCTGTGTTTTCTTGCAGGAGGCTTGTACTTTAATAGAGAAAGCAGAAATGGAAGAGAGAAAACTGTATGTCTCTGCCAACTCTAAGACCCCAGGTGAAAATAAAGACAAAACAGAGAAGGAGGAAGAAGAAAAACCTCCGCCTCCCCCTACCTTACTCTCACGCACTGACCACTCCTTCACCTTTGCTCCGACAGTTTACCACCTGGAAGAACAAGTGAGATTACTTTTCCTGTTAAGTTGTGCTCGAATAAATCAAAAATAATAAATCATAACTTTAATGCTTTTCATTAATTTCTCTCTATTCTTTCCGTTTTTACTTTTGTTTTGTTTTTTCTTCAGGTTTGCTGGTATCAGCTCTGCGGCCGTGCAGCTGAGGGCATTAACCGGAAAGTCCGTCTCAGAGACTGCAGCCTGCCAGGAACTGGAAATTTGGTAGAGTACATCTCTTCGCTCACACCTCACAGAGTTTGGCATTTTTTATCACCCTGTAAGACCTGGTATGTTTCCTTGATATAAGACCGGACTGTGTGTTTTTTCCAGGTACCTGCAGTGTCTGGTGAGTGTCTGCTTAAGGTAGAGGGGCTGGACAAAAACCAGAAGTATGTGTTTGCTGTGGCCGCCTACGACAGCCAGGGCAAGTTACTGGGCAACACAATAGGAGGGACAACAATCCCATTGCTGGCTTCCATGCCTGTACCTCTGCTCTCCACATGGGCTCACTTGGCACAGGTACACTGTACAGTAGTCCAATCAAACATCAAGTAAACATTCTTTCCAAATTTTTCTAGAGAAAGCAGAGCCTTTCACCCTAAGACATTCCTTTATTTAGGTGTAGGGTATTATATTAAGTCTGAAGACATTATAAGGATTAACACAGGCTCACACAGCCAGGCAACAAATACTATCATTGTTATGACCTTTTTGACAGGTGGCATTTCAAACAGAGCAGTATGCCATAGCAAAGAGGGCCAGCAGGGAATTGTGGAGCCACTTTACCTTCTCTGACACTGGGTCCCAAAGCACACAGGAAAGGCTTGCTAAATCAAGGTGAGGAGAAAAACAGACACAAATCAACACAATTCAAGGCAGTGAGTTTGTACTTTGTCTGTAATTTTTCTCCATCCCCATTGACCCCGCTTTAGGCTGCATATCCAGACCCTACAATGCCCCTCTCCTCTCCTATGTCAGTTGTTCCTCACTTCCATCTTCATTGAGACAGAGATCAACATTCTGCAGGGGTCACTTCACTGTGATTCGGGAAGTGGACTCTTTATCTGGGACCAGGTAATTTTTGATCAGTGTAGAGAGGCGTCATATTAGTAAGGCAAAACACTTTATTGGATACTCATCAGTCTCAGTAGCACAGTAAGTTTATGTTGCTCTTCCACTTGTATTAATATGATTACACTTTTTGAAATCTGAATACTGAAATCTGTTATATTGACATGAATATAAATAAATTATAAGTGCGTGTTTGTGTGTGTATGCAGGAAGCCAGACTGGCAGAATGTGCACGAATGCTGGTGGCCATGGACCTGGCAATGTGGTTAAATGACAGCAGTGCTGCTGTACAAGCTGTCGTGAGCTGTTATGGCCTCTTGGCTCCTCTAATCTTCCATCAGATCCCTTGCCATCCTGTGGTAGAGGTATAATAAACCTCAGTCACACGAGTCTTAAAATAATGTCCTACGTAAACTGCCACATTATACAAACTGTAAGTGCATCAGTACACTTGTCTGTTTATGCTTGTCTTCTGTTGTTCAGGTGCTTACGAGATGCTTAATAGTTTTGAAGGAGAATCCAACTCTCCTCAAACAAAAATGGACAGGAAACACCTCAGAGTCACTTTTGCACATGATAGCCTGCATCACCCACTACCTGTCGAAGGTTTGTATGCGTCAGCATGCGTCAGAATCCCAGTAGCCTTGCAAAAGTATATCTTTGGTGGTATTCATACAAATTACTATACTCCCAAATATAAGTAAGGATAAGTAACCAGATAATCATATAATACCTTGCTAATCCTCCATCCTCCCTATCCAGACGTTACGTGTGCTCAAGAAGCATCAAGTGGCCGCTGAGTTATTGGACTGTGGTCGCACACTGCTCCAGGAGGTCTATGATGCCCAACAGCAGATCAGTAGACCTGCCAACAAAGCTACGAGTGTAAGGAAAAGTGTAGATTAAATTCATTATCTTAATTTACCTTTAAAATGAAACTTATATCATTTCCAATATTGGAAATACACCTCAATTGGAATTGAGTTTGTGTGTGTGTGTGTGTGTGTGTGTGTGTGTCTAGTCTAAATCAGTAGATCTAGCTGCAATGAAGGATGAAATGAAGTTGAATCTTCATCTGAAGGCCCTGCATCGCAAGAACAAGATCAGATCTGAAGCAGGTAGTAGAGTATTTCGCAGCATGTAATACACTTTATCTTTTATAATAAACTATTGAGTCTATTGTTAAATGTTAAAAACGTACTAAGCTATTTACAGAAAACAATACAAGACCCAGACATGTTTCTTTGTATAGAGATTTCACGCCCACTGACAGGTTGTGAGGATCCCGTCATATTGTATGAACACATCTCCAGCAGCACATTAATGGACGCCTATCAATATGGTAAGTGTTCTTTGCATTTGATACTTTGAGAGAATTGTCAAAAGGTTCATTCAACCCTGTATTTGTGTGTGTGCTTTGTTCAAAGTAATGAAGCTCAAACGTAAGGCATATTTCACTGAGATTGCCACAGTACTACTCCAGCGAGCCATGGAAGAGGGCCACTCCGACTTTGTGTTAAATTGGGGGCAAGCCATGTTTGAATTTCTTTCCAGGTATGATTTTACTGCACGCCTGATATTTGATAAGTAAATGAATACATCGATTCATGTAAGGATCTTTTCCTCCGTTTTTTACACACTTTATAATGGATATTTTCTGTTTTGCCTGTGCTGATAAAGTAATAATATGCGAATGGTTGTCCTTGCCAGGCGTGACAAGGAAAAGGGATTGTCCTCAAAATGTTTGGAGGGAAATGGACAGAGGCGAAAAAAAAGTGATGTTCAGGCCCTGAAAGGAAAGGAACCAGCCCAGGTAAAGTATACAAATATGGGCAGAAATGCACATCGCATATAGAATGCATTGGACTCGACCGTGACAATTTATGATCAGGTACTCTTGAATGCACATCGTATATAAATAATATATATATATATATAATAGGAGTTTATTTATATTTTAAACATTTCATATGATTAATCAATTAATTGTACAAATTATAGACACATCAAGCAATGATGAAAATGATTGTTACTTGCAGCATGAGCCCTAATTCCATCCCTCGATTCATAGAGAATTTCAGAAGTACAATTAAATTAATATTAAACATTTTCTATGAAAATATTCAGTGTTGTCAGTTTTCTGATTTAAAAAAAAAACATAATTTTCACTGCTTTTTGTAGCAGAACAAGAACCCATCTCCTCAGGATGATACTCGAAAGAAACTAAAGCATAAACATCCAAGCAGTATGCTTCAGAGAGGGAAAACGGACAGGTGCAGTATCTATGTGTTGATGTGCGTGTTGTGGATGTCTATCTTTGTGTGTCATTGTGTGTAAATTGTGTGTTTGGGGGTGATTGTAGTCACATGTGCGATGGACTTCTGTCTCTCTGTGTAGGGAGATGCAGGCTGTGGATAACCTGCTGGCCTCCATGTCGTGTGTTATGCAACGCCACAAGAAACGGCTTCATCTGAGGAAGATGTGCTGTGAGGAGAGAGTTTGGAGGTCACACCTCAACTACAGCGTAGCTATGGCACATTTAACACAGTTTTACCAGGGTCTAAACCAGCTGCATGGAGGAGCCCCACAGTACAGGTCTGCACATAAGACATCAGCTACTTTTCTGCTTTTGTTAACAGAAGTCAGATATTGCAGTATATTCAGTTGTTATTGTGATAATTTATTTAAAAGATATATATAATTTTAACATATATTCATGCCGATATGTATTATTATAATTACTGCATGTGCTTTGTCTCAGTTACAGCCAGTTAAATCCCTTGAGTTTCTCTCTGGCCTACTCTGGTGTCCTGCTGCAGCGGGGAAACCCACAGCAACCTTCTAAATATGAGGTTCTGTCAGAGAGAGACTCCTCCCACTCTGGTCTTGAGGACGATATTACAGCTGCATACAAAGACAGGAGCAAAACAGAAGGTAGATAAAATGGCACACTCTCTAAAATATTTGACAAGAAGTGTGCATTTCATCAGTTGCTTCCTTTTCTTACAGCAGCTGATGAGTCTGGCGCAGAAGAGAGTAGCGATGATGGAGAGCTTTCCTCTCAGCCTCTTGAACAGCAGTGTGAGATGCACAGACATACGTCTGCCTTGCTGCTGGACTCACTTAACAATGCTGCTTTACATCTTCGAAGGGCCATGGTACTTTACTTACACAGAGTACACACACAGACAGACAGTTACACAAATGTTTGCATGACATATGACTGCACAATGAACATCCAGGCTTTGTGAATTTTAGAAATGAATGTACGGTATAAGAGCCTCAAAACTTTCTCCCATTGCCCATTCATATTGTATTATTTACCTTCTTTCAGGTGTTGGCCCACCGTGGCAGCCACTGGACGACTCTGCAGCGCGTCTGTCAGACTATGTGGGAACAAAGCTGTAGAATTGCTGTATTAGAACAGGGAGCTTCTCAGCTTAAACCTCCCATCCAGGTTACAGCAGAGCAGCTGCACAACATCTTCACTCCACTATTGGTGCTGGCTACCGACCTAGTCATGGACATGCTGAGCAGACTAGGGGTAAAAACTACAAGTGTGTGGTTGTGTCCATTCACTGTACGGACATACAACAATGAAGCAGTAATTGTAGTGTTGGTTTTATCTACTTTTATCCTTTTTGTTATCCCTTCTAGCTGTGGAGTTTGTATGACAACATGACTCCGGAGGAGCAAGATCCCAGTCTCAACTTCTCATCCCTGCTGGACGACAGCACACAGGTGGACCTGCGTTGGGTCCAAACCTTGGTGTTGTTCACTCTGGAACGGCTTCATGACTGTGGCAAATGGGAAAGCTTGGCACACTTTGCTTTACTTTTTAACTCATATACCCGGTGAATAAGACATATTTTTATCTTTATCAAGCATCATAAACATTTTATTACATATAAATTCAGAACACCTAAGACAGATGAAGATAAATGAAGTGGTTATTTTTATTAAGGGGAATATAAATGTAGCTTTTTAATTTTAAGATTTTATTGGAGGGGAGGAAAAAATAGTAAAATGCTGTTGGTTTATTGAGCCCTGAAAACACAGCATGTACTCCAAATATTATAATGTGTAGATATTATACAAGACTCATTATGTTAGAGCCATTCGATATTTGTATTGATACAGTTTATGTTCATGGGAGCAGTATCCATCCTGATGGCTACATCAGTAGCTACTGCTAGGTGTGTGTGAGATGTGTGTGTGCCTACATCTATATTATCTATGTTGCTATATCGTTACACCTCAGGTTCAATGCTTACTGCATTTCATTAACATTTTTTACCCTTACTCTGCACGATGACTATGAAGTTGAATGTATTGTAAACTAATCCAATGTGTATGCTTGTCCCAGTGAACGATACGCCTTAATAGTTACTCCTCTACTGATCCTCGCTCAGAGGAGGCTGCTCGACAGGATTAGTACTCATAGAGGGCCTTCAGTCCCACAACCGCACCATGCCAAGTCTCAGAGGGCCACTGGCAATGAGGTAGCACATACCCATGCACAGAAACATATTCCAGCAACGCACGGTTTAAGACATGATCATAATGTGTTGTAAATTCGAAACCATCCCAATCTGTATGTGTATGTGTTTTCTGTCATTCAGGTAACATATAGAAGCTATGCAGGCTGCCAGCTGCTCAGTGGGTGGACCCCTCACCCTGCCCAGAGTCCACAGAGCCACAAAAATAAACCCCTCTTGAACCTCACTCCTCGAGATGCAGCTGAGCTTAAAGGTTTAAGCACCTAGTTTCTGTCATGTCGAAATATTCACTCACACAAACAGCTAAAGGCAGAAGTAAATGACACTGGCTGCACTACAATTAAAATGACCCAAAGCTAAGGAAGTATCATCGGAGTGGTGGAATTGCAAGAAAGTTCAAGAAAATCTGGTCAACTTGTGGTTAGATTTGTAATTTTTCTACATATCTGTGTCTAAAGGTATAGAGATGAAGCGCTCCCTGTCCCTTGTGTGCGTTCCTCTTGATGTTGAAGACACACTACACTTTTATCGTCAGGCTCTTGAGAGAATACCACATTGTCTTCAAGTCTTCCAGCATAGCCGTTCATTACTGACGCTGCTTCTGGCATACACACAGCCAGGTGAGTTCAGAATCAGTTTATTGCCGAGTAAAGTTGATCGCGATATGAGAAATTATGATTGAGTTATGAAAACTGTCTTCACTGCACATGCCTCTCTCCAGTCTTTGCAGCACACTGTCAGAGTAGAAGTTACAGCCATTCTGCAAGCGTGGTTGGTTTCATTCCAACTTTAATGACCGTCCCAAACATCCAGCCTTGCGACCTGAGAGAGGAGGACTACAGTGCTCCAGATGCTCTCTACAGCCTCCCCATCAGCCCTGACCACATGCCCACCGTCACTGCTGCATGCTCCACATCCATTAGTAAGACACTAAGCACTTGTTACATTCTTGTGAAATATGAGCTAAATGATAAAACAAATGCACCTTCTGGATGGAGTACATGTCAGTGTGTCAGATTCTCAAAGGTGTCCATCCAACTTTTTTCAGAGTATCTCCAAGCCAACAGCCATGAATCCCTTAGAGTTTTGGCCCTGCATGACATGGGAAACCTGCAGTTCTACAATGGAAACACACGGTTGGAAATTTATTTAATCCTTACAAAAAACTAAGATACACAAATGGAACATTTTCATGGTTTTGCTTGAGTGTATTTAATAATTAACTTAATGCCTGTGTTTTATCTGCAGGGCGGCCCACTCTTACTGGAGTAAAGCTGTAGATTCTGCTTTGCAGAGCTCAGGTGTGGTAGATAAATGGGATGGTGTGTCCGTTGGTGGTAGTACTCTGCAACAAACCCTGAAACAGGCTGGCATTTGGGGATGTTTACAGGCTGCTGGGCTAACCGCTAAGATTGCACAGTAGGTTCCAGTCAGATTTGTCATTGATCTGAAGAGCTTTTCTGACTATAATCCTGTAAAACCTCTTTTGATCTACAGGTACATTCTAACTTCTGATATCAACCAGCGGACCAAGTGCTGTCTCTTGTCTGCTCACTTATTTAAGGTCTGATGGATTTTAATATCTTACCTTGCAAAATTTATGTCATAGCTGAATGTAATATTAAGGAAAAATTGAACTTGTTTTGCTTCCATGACTGTGTACCATATGTTTTTTTTCTGCATTCATACATGCGAACTTGCTTGTGTGTGTATGACCCACTCCCTTAGTGCGTACTGTGCTGCTCCATGGCTCAGCCCCAGGCAGACTTCCAGTATGCTTCATACAGCATTGGAGATGAACTGCTCCCCGGAGTCGACCTTTTCTCTGAACCCCACAGGGTTCACTTTGGCACCACTGTAACCAGCCTGCACTTCATCTGCCAGTGGCTTTTCATTACAGGCTACCACATTACGGTAACACATTGTACACACATAATATCGTCAATCTATTATAAAGAGTGATGTTTACTATGATCAACTTGTTGTTAAACTGAGTTTGTAATTTCAGGTGTTACCCCTGCTCACCCTTTACCTACATTTAGTAGGGACAGTGGGCAGAGATATGCATCGTATGGTTGAAGGCAAAATACTTAAGGTCAGTGTGTGTTGTCTCCTATACACACTGTGTATGTTTTCTTCTTCTTTCTGGTTGAGTTTTTAATCTTGCTGTTTTGTGCAGGTACGTGCCCTTACTGAACTGCGTCTGTTCTCTGAGGCCGTAAAGGAGACAGTTCAGCTCACACTAGGAGCAGGGGTTCTTCTGCCCACTGGACACGACATCACTCAAGACAATCTCCAAGTACAAGTTGTTTCTTCCTTCTAACCCAGTGTGAAGTGGTGGGACTAGTATGTCTGCAACTTTGTAATGTCAGCTTAGCAAAATATCTGTTCAAGTGATGCCTCTGCACATGATTCCAAATAAAATGGTATGTTCTTACTGTCCATGACTGTTCTAATAGATTGTTCTGACTTCCCCAGCCTGTGAAGACCTTCTACAGTAACAGGTCTCTCCTGGACAATGCTGAGGTACTGTCTCTATATGTACTTGTCCTTGTACTTGTCTCTATGCTGCTCCCTTTATATGTTTGACAAATATATTTAGATTATTTTCAAAGAAATCAGCCTACTATGTTTCTTTTAAATATACTCTGTGTGTTTATGGTGCTTGTGTTAGGCTTTGGAAGAACTTGTGAACTGTGACGTTACTCCAGAGGTCGGCAAGCTGTATGGATCCACATTGTGGCTTCGATTCAACCTTGCTCGTGTTCAACTAGTCCTGGCCCTCAGTAGCACCGTACATGGTCCTCCTCTGCAAGGTCTGTAAACCAGAATAACATCTCTCTGAGGTGCCGTTTGGGTCATGTGAGATCTCTCATCGGAGTGATGATGCAAATGTGTTAAACGTTATTGCAGCGCTTGAGATATACATATCTCACATGATAAGAAATAGAGTTTATTTTTCTTCACATTGTGGATTAAATAAAGGGATTTTACATTTTTTCTGAAACATTGTTTTGTATTTGATCTACATTAGTCACCGTGGATCACTCAGTGTTTAATGCAGAGTGGGAATATTTTTCAGATGTTGTTGAAGGAGAAACTTTTGCTGGCATGACAACCTGTTTGGTGAATTCAGACCACCATGAACAAGACAGAGTGGACTCTGAGGGATCCTGCCTGAAGAAAGAAAATCAAAAGGTTCTGGTTCTTGATTCTCAGAAGGAGAAGCTCACCCAAGAAAGGATTAAAGTAAACATTTTTCAGTATAACTTTACTTCAGATTTTTGCCTCTTCATTTCCTGTCCATATCTGTGATGTTCTCTTTTGTAGTTCCTTTTGCTAGAAGGAGCAGCCTTCCTGTTGCACAAAATTTCACAGCAGCTCACGTCTCAGTCCTGTAGTGACACTGAGAAACTGGAATTGACAATAGAGTCAAATCTTCTAAAGGCCAACCTCCATCTGCAGCAAGGACATGCTGCACTTAGGTACAACAACCACAGCATGTGTAATGTTTTTGTGTTCACATGCTTATTTTGAATTTCCTAACTATAATTGACATTCTCTTTCAGTTCTGAGATGGCAGTTTCATCATTGGAGCTGCTGCAGACTTCTGCTTTAAACAGAGGCTCTGAGAAATCCAGAGCAGAAACTGAACAGGTAGCATGTCTGTATAAATCATTTTGAACAAAACTCAAGTATACTAAATGCCTATCTGCGTACTGTTAGTGGATGCTTGTAACCGGTTAATATATCCTTTCTAAAGTGTATTAAGATTTGTAGTGGGTCAACCCCCCTTCATGGAGACTGTCCCAGAGAAGTGGAGGCCAATGAGAGAATTGGAGTTGTCCTGTGGCTGCAATGCCGCATGGCCTTGTTCCGCAGTCTGGCTGTACAAATCCCTGACACCGATGTCCACTTCACAGGTTTGGTTGTGTGTTGTGCTTCTCTTTGTATCTATGGCTAAAAGGTTTGGCGAATGTCACAGTGAATACAAATTAGCGATCTTACCACCTACACAAACTAGTGGATGTGCACTGGAAAAATACAAAGAAGTATATTTCACCCAGTCCCATTTCATTGTTTAACATAAGAAAGCAAAATGTTTTACCAAAATGTTGTGTCCTAAAAAATGGAAGGCACATTCATGCACCTTACGCTGGACTGTGACTTATGGTGGACAAATGGTAAAAGAAATTCTATTAGCTGCACATAAGTCGTAGACTGATAAATATTAGTGTGTGTGTGTGTGTGTGTGTGTGTGTGTGTGTATTTTATAGGTAGGAAGATTACTGAGGGGGCAGCTCGGGTGTTACAGCAGGGACTTGATGAATGTGCTCAACTGGGAGAAGTCGACATCCAAGCCCTTTTCATGGTTGAGGGAGCGGAATTAGAAGCACAGATAGGCAACATAGATGACAGCATGGCACTGCTGCAGGTACCATTCTCATTTTCTGAGTCTAAAAAATGAATGTGCTTTTGAGAGTTTTACCACAGTGGCTGATATAACAGCTGTATGTGTAATGCTTACTAACCAGTGTTGAATTGCTGCTGCGTTGCTTATGTATGTGTGTAGGAAGCAGTGAGCCTACTATCAGGACGGACCTGCATGCCACCAGGGTCCAGTGTGACTCTGGCTCGAGCCACTTTACTGCTCAGCAAGCTGAGAGGAACCCAGAGTACTACACTTCTAAAACTGACACAAAAACTACTGCAAAAGCAGGTACATGTGTACAGAAACAAACATACGCATATACACACATTCTCAACTGGTACAAGTCAGTATTGAGATTGACAACATTGAAAGCAATCACATCTAAGTCTTTTTCTCTATTTGTTTCAGCTGTATGTTTTTGGTGAGAGCGTGTTCTTGGATGATGGAAAAGTGTGTTTCTCTCCTCCTGGACCAAACAACATCTACCTCCCATACCTCCACATACTGGATCAGACCACTGTGTGAACAGGTAGATAGTGAACTTGATACATATTGTTTAAACTGTCACAGTTTTTTGACAAGAAGAAAGTGTCCATGTCAGTGGCTCAGTTAGTCATTGTACTTGCTATAATAGCAGGCTGACATGCTCATTAATAACAATGCTAATATACTAATGGCCCTCTACATTTACTTTAATTTAGTGTGACATTCATTTCTTTATCAAGGGATTCATAGTTTGTTTAAAATCACATTTCTCTGTCTTGCATGGTTTCCACAGGTCATATCCTGGTTCTCAAGGCACCAGTTCGCACCAGTCCATCCAGATTGAAAGAGACTCAGACACCCAGTCCTTCTAAACCTCCACCCCTACAAGTTCTCCATGCTCGAAAAGCTAGAATAGAATGACTCACATAAGGTGATTCATATATCACTGCTCTCTGTCCATCTTGGGCCTACTCAGTTATAAACCTGGATGGTTTATAACTCATTCAAATGTATTAATTCTGATCCTTTTGTATCTGTAATGCTGTAGAATGTTGTATGATTCCTCTTTTCTTAAAGTGAAATAAAAACTATTGACCGATGACATACATGAATAAATGTGAATAAACAACTCAGGTATGATAATATACAACTCATGTTAAAACATCATATTTAAGGGTATAAATTACACAACTTTGTCAACTATATCATAGCTGATGCCTATTGTTTCTTTTAAATTATAGAAAATGTGATAAGTTATTGTTTATGATACATTTACCCTACATGAATACATGTAAACCCATAATCTGTGACTTCAGCTCGATATAGAAAAGAAAAGCTCGACTCTTTATGACTTCCGGATGTTTTTTTTCACCATATGACGGTCTTATTTTTAGGCGTTGAACCGGATGTGTCTGTTATTGTGGTTTGGTAACTTTACCCCGGCATCCTCAGCAAGACTAGCGGTAGCCGTTTCCTCCGTTCACCCAATTGTCTCCGCTGGTTTACGTTTGCTGGTGCACAGCAGTACTTAGTAACGGGGGTCCGCCTGTTGTTACGGGCGAATAGTACAGTCGGTGTTGCTAGTCAGCTCGCTAGCTTAAATGGGTTTTCGAGTTAAAAGATGATCGCCTCACTTTCCAGGGGAAACTTGCTGGATGAGGTTCTACATGGGGGCTTTAACGAGGTAACGTTCATCCAGCGATACTATTGATTAGAATAATGTTAGGCTAGACATTATTTAACAACTGGCAGTAATATTTGCTAATTAAATTTTAGACAAGGATAAAAAGTTTTAAAACTTAATATTAAGGTATTAAATAATTCGTTTCTGCTCAACTGAAGTTAAGTTGTATTTGCTAACTCAATAGCGTTTTTATGGAACTATGTTGGCTAGTTTGGACAAAACAATGAACTGATATGAGATCCACAACTACAGTATTAGTTACCTAGCTTGTGATAACGCTCAGAATAATGTTTATGGTGTTCGTTTTGTTCAATCAATTACGTTACTATAACGTTTTAACATGCACAAGCCACACATATTTAACGGCATTTTCTCTTTTGTGTTGTGAACGGAGCGGGTTATTGTGTATCCCGGACGACGGGCTGTCACGTGACCGAACAGGACCGGTGAATGTGTGGTGAAGCATATGAAACACGGGGGGAGTTGATATATCACGACACTGTAGCCCAAACAAGACATGCGATTGATTTTGACAAAAAAAATAATCTAATAGGCAGGTTGACAGACCCCGCCCCCATCCCTTTGTCCCAGCATAATAAACAAAGGAACTCATTAGTTGTCCCATGGTTTCAGCCTTTGTGTGTCCCCTCATGAACATGCCTTCCCTTTTCTAAGCTGTCTAATGTTTGTGTGTGTGTGTGTATCTTTGGTTTGTGTGTCTGCAGCAACAGCTGGCAGCCTATGTTTCCTGGGTGAACTCTCAGCTAAAGAGGAAACCAGGGCTGAGGCCCATCACTGACCTCAGACATGAGCTGCAGGACGGGGTGGTGCTCACACAACTCATTGAGATAGTTGGTAAATACATACATTCAAATACTCACACAAATACTTCCATAAATGGCTGCAGTTTGATGTTGATGGTGTAAAAATACAGTAGACGGAATAATTCAATTTGATTACATTTTTATTTTGTACTTACTTATTTTTTCTACTTACTCATTTAAATGTTTACGTATCAGGGATATTTTTCCTTCAAAATTGTTATAAGAATAACAGAATATTAACCACAACCCTTTTCAATGTTGTCTTTAAGGCTTTGGCAAATCAAAATATATCTCAGGTGTATTTATGCATTTCAAGATATGAATTTCATTTTATAGATTACCTGACTATTTGTCTTTGTTATTACCATATATTATCATTCAAACGTGTTTGGGCAGAATTAACTGTAAATGAAAGGGCGATCAATAGTCTGCAAACAAATTATGAAGAAATCAATGAATTGATTTTCCCTCTCAATCTCCTTCCATTTGGCAGCTGGTGAGGTGCTTCAGGATGTGTATGTTGCTCCTCAAAACAAACAGGAAAGCAGGAAGAATGTGGAGCAAGTTCTGCAGTTCATTTCTTCAAGACACATACGCATGCCACATATTTCGGCCAGAGGTAAAGAATCAGTGCTTTCTCCCCGTCTTTCTCTTCCTTTTGATGGCCGTTTTATCCAACCTGTTTCTGACACTATAACTTGAGTGAGAAGCTTCACAAACATGATGTTCATATAGTAATAAATAAACATTTCTCTCCGTGCATGAGCAATGTCTCATTTGTTGTAAAAGCAACTATATGCACTTTATTATAGTAGATTCTTTTTTTCTGTTTCACTTACAATAGAATGTTTTATATTGGATGTCTGTCTTTGTGTCTCATGTTAATACTGTATGTTGCTAACTGTGTACATATTAAGTTCATTATTAAGAACCATGTGTTCTTTGTGCAGACATTGTGGATGGTAATCTGAAGTCTGTAATGAGGGTAATTCTGGCGCTGGCTGCCCACTTCAAGCCCACAGCCAATCACAGGATTGCATCTGGAAGTGGGAGAAGCTTGACAAGAGGCCCTTCCAGCCACAATCCTCTTTCTCCTGTTGCACTGGTACAAGGTGCAGCTGCTGCTCTGGAATCAGCACGACTTGATGCCTCAGGCGTTCATGGGTATGTTGGCTGCGGACATCATAAAGGACATTAGTACAATTATTCAGTTTGAAAAAAACATTTCCCCCCCACAAAACCTTGCAAATATCTGTTAATACCAAAGTCTTTGCTGGCCTGCTGGACAAACACAGAACCATAAACTATCCTCTCAACTGGACATGTTACTGGTTGTAACACTATATGCTTATTTATCAATACATAACTGCAGATTTTTCTGGAATCTTTCAGTGGCTGGGGGTTAGATGTGGAAAAGAGTGTGTGTGTTCGTGCACTGGTTGAGCAGTATGAGAGAGGAACTCCAGAAGAGCTGGACAATCCTCAGCCTGGCAGGTAATCTGCTTTTCCTTTTGGTTCAATAATCATTCTAGTGCTCATGTTATATATATGAAATGACTTTTGCCATCATTTCATTTCACTGTTTGTGTGTGTGTGTGTGTGTGCGTGTTTGTTCGTCTGTTTGTTTACGTGCGTGTGTCTCACTGCCTTACAAAGCATATGACTTTGGTTTTAGTTCTCAAACATTCCCCTGCTATGTACTGTACTGTGTGTGGGGTAGTTCTTACACCCGGGGAAAACAGAGGCAGATGATAGAGAGGAGAAATAATCAGTCTTTATGCTCTCTTATCACATGCCTGGTGTGAAGTCATGTTCTGGTGTGCTGCTCGACCGACATAGCGTGTGTGTTCAGTGTGTATATGAGTTTGCACTCAGCCTAGTATACAGTATGTCCAATCAACATGTAGGTTTGTTTTGTGAGACAGAGCTATAACTACTTGTCATTGACATATGAAGCATTGTTAGAAGAGAGATGCTAAGAAGGGTCTTCTGTATTGGTTGCCATGGTAACACCTAGCTTGCTAGAGGCAGAGGGCGGGGTGTGTCAGAAAGAGGAAGATCACAAACCACATGAGTTTGTTGGGTAGTAATAACATGAAAGTCCTTGGAAGTATTACGGACACTGCCAACCACCTGTAGCACAGTATGGGGGGGACGCAGATCAAATGGTAAGATCAGACACTATAAGGCACGGAGGTTACGGAGGTTGTGTGTGGGTTCCTTTTCAAGTGTATGTAACGGTCTGCTTCTATTTCTGTAACCACAGCTATGCTACAGTGCTTAAATGCAGTGTTATAATAGACTGCTTGTGGTATCTGTAGGCGCTTTATTTTCCAGAGGCATGCATGGATTTAAGGACGAGTGCTTCTCTTGGTAATCTAGGATTTTAGAAATATGTGTCATCATCATGTGACCTCTTTGCTCTTTTCCAAGCCAAGAGCAAAGAATTGTTATACGTTTAACAATTTGAATTTGTAAGCGTTTTTGTTCACTTCCAAGACCGTAGACACAGCTTCAGTGTCACATACAGTATATTTTACTGCTCACAAATTACAGAAAGTGTACTTAATTACTATTAGAAAATACTATTACTGCACTGATTTAGTCTTTTTCTTTCATTTATGCAAGTGTAATAATTTCCTTTCTATCTCAGAAATAAGTATCTGTTATCTTCAGATAAATGTATTGTATTCTGTAAATTGCTCCGTATGTTTGTAATAGTCTTGCAAGTAGATATTTTCATGCATACATTCCAATGTTTTCTATAATAAATTGATTAAACAGTGTTCTGTTCTCCTCGAGCCTCAGCTCAGTCAGTCCGCTGCCATCTCCAAGAGCTCCAACCAGTAACCACTCTACCAACCAACAACAGGAGTACCCTCGACAACTGGAGAGCACAGGTGAGTTCAGTCCTGCCACAAACTGGCATGTGGTTTGATCAATAAACATCAAGATTCATAGCTGCATAATATGTGTGAAACCTGTTGCATTTCAGTGTACATGTGTTTGCCTGTAGTGGATTCATCTCAAGCTCTAGTGGATTCAGCGTGGGAGAGTTCTATCAGTGGAACTTTGGAGCAGGACGTCCAGGAGACACGGAAAATGGTGTCAGCTTTACAGGTACATGTGCAATCAGGGTCTGTTTGATTCTCGTGAATATTTTGGTCAGTATACAATGTGTATTTTTTTTGTTTTTCTGTCAGAATGACTTACTTGTGCTTGTATATTGACATTAGAGTGCTGCTGGGTATTGTGTCTGTATTTTCAGCTGAAACATGCATTCTTTTTAATAGCCAGCAGGGGGCGACTCCACTGTTTGCAGAGAGAAGAGCGCTTAAGAAAATCAACCTACTTCTCACTTCATTTGTTACCTCAGTAAAGTTTTTCACCAATGAATTTACGGTCTCAAACACTAGTTTGTAATCTCTATACAGAATGATTATTTTTTTAAATTATGATAGAACTTGAGTACCTTCAGAAAAACTAAATGGCAATGACCACAATGCCAAAGGTGAGGCTGTGGGTTTATCACCTCTTTATACAGTCTTTGGGCAGAACACACCGACTGACAGACATTGACTTCTGCTTTGTTGGGGCACACGTGCAATAACCTTCATAACGTTTGTATCTAATTGAATGATGTGCTTTTAAAACCTCATGCATGTATCGCACTGCTGCTTTAACAGGTCACGTCTAAGTCATTACCGTACATACTGGTGTCACATGTTATGGTCCTTGTGCTTTAAGGCGCTGCTACTTCATGGTTCTCTGCCTGAGGATGAGCAGGACGTGTCTCTGGCTTTGGAGCAAGGCAACAACGAACAGCAACTGGTAGCTATATAGTCATTTTTTCCTTCATCCAGTTTAGTTTTCAATCTAGATTTAATTTGATGTCCTTCTCTGTCTGCCCTCCCTCTTTTCTGTATCACTCCTTCCATTGCTCCGTTTCACCAGCTCTTTGTGTTTGACTCAGATCACATTTCTGTTCCTTAACTGTGAGTGTGCGCATGCTTATGTGTGTATCAGAGGGTGACACGGGTATCGGTTTCCATGCCTTCTCAGTCCATTGTGTTTCTCACACTCATACCTTTTTCTCTCCCATTCCAGGTGGTCACTCGCAGCCGTTTGGATCAGAGTATGGAAGAGGGTCGAGACATGAAGGTATTTGGGTTCTTTTCAAGCTGCATAGAATATGTTCTTCTTCTTTTGTTAAGACAAAAACAACTTACTACTACTTACTTATTGGCTAGAATACACCTTTGGAATGAACACTGATGAATATTTGATGCAGTCTATTGTTCACTGCTTACTTTAGAGGGAACTGTTGCGCTGTAAGCAAGAGATGAGAAACCTGCAGGGAATCAAGGTAAGACTCAATCCAGAATTTATTTAAGATTTACTTAATCTGACCGTAGTGTTGTTGTACGGTAGTAATGCATGTTACTAAGTAAGGTGTTGACGAGGGCACTTCTGTTGTTTCCTAAATGAGCAGGATGCCCAGCAGCAGAGGCTTTGCACTCAAGAGGCAGCGATACTTCAGATGAAGCAAGAGCTTCTCAGAGCCGGCATAACTAAGGATGAACTGAACAACCAGAACGTACAAAACTTATTTACCATGGCAATCATATTAAACATTTCAAGTCTCCTTTGGATTCATGTGGAATATCTTTATTAGAAGATTAGTATGGTACTGTGTATTTTAAGAATGTAATTATATTTCCTCTCTTCTGTGAAAATGTGTTCCGCTGCAGACAGAGCTACAGTGGAAGCTTGAGGAATGTAACCGGCTGTGGGCTGACTGCAAGGTAACGTACTCCAACCCTTCTCCTGACTTCAACCTGCACTCTTTCTAATGGCCATCAGGGATTGCAAAGAAGCCTGTGATGAATTGATCCTAATTCTCTCTTGATTCATTCAATTTTATTTCTTAATCAGTAAAGCATGTTGTTCAATTGGTGAATTATGGTCCCATTTAGAGTCAATTATCTTGTGATTTACAAGCTGTTACCACAGCGGGCTGAATCAGGATCAAAGTTCTCCACCACAGCTGCACCTCATGCTCGAACAATTTCCACTTCTTTGATACGTCTATGGTTATTATTAGTTTTTTTTAAAAAATCAAATCATTAACCCTTATATTTTCTCTTCTTCCCTCATTGTGTCGGTGAAGAAGGAGGTTGGACAGAAAGACAGACGACTGCAGCAACTCAAACAAAACCTTGAAGAAAGCCAAAAACAGCAGGTACGACTTCCTGTTTGAAGAGCAAGAGGGAAGTTTAACAAGTTCTAATTAGTTGTAGTGTATGAAAAACTGTCAGAAAGTGAAGTTAATAAGGGACAAATTGTATAGTGAATTAAACAGTGGGTAATGTCACAGGTTTTAAATGATCACCTGACTGCAGCTCTGTGGGTGTTTATGGAGCTTTATAGCAGGTTCAGCTAACTGTTTAGAATTCCAGAAACTCTAAAATATAAGCTGTAAAAGACAATCCACTACTTGTTCAGCACCAAACAGCAAACAGACAGTAATTTATCGACCATCTGGTGGACTTAGTGGAACATTTAGTAACTCAGGAGTTAATAGAAACCAGAAATTAAGCTAAAGGGGAATTTTTGTAACAGCTGATGTGTGAATAAGTGACTGTTAACTGATACGTTTGCAATATCAAAGAAAGGGAAAAGTCAAAGGCAAAAATTGAAGTACTACAGGTTTAAACTGTTATCAGAAGCTTAATATCTAAATGTATGAGTGTGCATTTTTATGACTGATTGTTCATCATTTCTGCAGAGTGAATTGCAAAGAGAGCTTGAGTATAAAAACAGCAAGCTGCAGGAGCTAATGAATACCGATCTGCAACAGGTAGTACTTTTTCTTTACTGGCTCACTCATTGTGTAATAACATTCTTGATACCAGATGTAAGAAGACGGCCTTCTTTTTTTCAGATTTCCACTTCCATAGAAAACAATGGATATTGTTACTCTGGAAATCCAGCTCCCCCTATGTCAAGTGTAAGTACTGCTACTTGATTGACTTTTTTAAATATTTAGACATCATTTAATGATAATAATATGATGCAGTTGGTAGTGAATGAGTTTGTTCATCACTTAAGCAGAGGACTTCTGTCGAGTTGGCGGTCCAGTTTCGTCCAGTTCATTTGTGTTCACGCTACTAATACAATGTGTGAGCATGTGGCTCAGACCACCTCCGAATGTGGAGTGATTTAATATCAATGGGCCCCGGTGCATTCGCCCCCTTGTGATCGGATCACCCTGAATCCATTATTAACACCAGGTCTGTTCTATCCCGTGCTTCACATGCACACAGCTGTTCTAGGTTATTTTTGTTTTTGAGTTTTTGTGTCTGTTTGCAGGCGGAGGAGGTTCAGCTGCTTAGAGATTCACTTCGGAGTTTGAGGAACAACTTCAGAGACCACGACCCGCAGCACCATACGCTTGACACGCTGGAGCAAGGCATAGTGTCACTCATCGAAAGACTGTGTGTCCTGCATACACATCGGGTACAATATAGATTTGCCATGATTAGCGACTGGTTAAATGTGTACTTGATATCCCTAATGTAAGCTTATAACATATAACATATATCCAACTACTACAGGGAAGGGGGAAATCTCCAAGACGCAAAGGTCAGAACACAGATTCTGACGCCTGGCCTTGCACAAGTAAGTAGAACCCCCCAACATATATGTGAACATACATTTAACATGTATTCTTTCAATAAATCTGATTTTATTTTCACTACAGATCCTCCCAGCATCTCTGCTTCCTCCACTAAAATCCTTTATTTCACTGGAAAATCCTCAACACCCTCTATGATCAATATACCAAAGAGGTTCGTGTTCTGTAATGTCGACATGTTTTCTCTCCCGAACATTCATTGATGATACAAAATTTTACTTAATTAAGATAGATGATGAAATAAAGAATATACGTAATGCCATCCGACGCAATTTTTAAAGAGTCAAACATGTAGGGTCTCATTATTGTGCACATTCTAGGCTGGGTGAGGTGACTCTCAAGGATGTTAAGGCAGCTGTGGACCAAGAGGGAAATTTCAGATACCACTTCAAGGCCCTGGACCCGGAGTTTGGCACTGTGAAAGAGGAGGTAAGAGAAGGCTGGGAACACATTGGTAATAGTAAAATATTGGCCATTGTAATCATTCCTTCTACTCATGCTGAGTGTGAAATGACACCGTCGTAGAGCGACTGACTCGAAGATAAAGTGAAAGAATACATATGCATATATGTATGTGTATATTTAGATAGACACACATAGATAATGTGTCATACTGTCTGTGAGCAGGTATTCCATGATGAAGCAATTGTTCCAGGATGGGAAGGAAAAATTGTGGCCTGGGTGGAGGAAGACCGTGGTGAAGGAAGGTAACAGGTTCTGCATATCTCTCTCTGTACTCTCTTTCTTCCTGATTCTCTGTGGTAATTAAATTACTTCTTTGTCTTAGACCATTTTAGGTTCAAAAAAGAGGAGGGAGAACATGACAGCCATCGCTTCTGGTTTCTCTGATCCCAGAGGCTCATCAGGAGGACACTGACTATTGAGATTGAACTTGTTAGTAATATACTACATAAGACCTGTTGCAAGAGATTTGGGTTGATCAGATGGTACAAGATGGTGAAAAAACAGGGTGACCAAATCTGATAATATCATAGCACTCAGTGCCTTTCCATCGTGTGCCAGGCTGTAGTTGTTGTATCTAAATTGGATTCAAAAGTAGCCAGAAACAATGTTTAACTAGTATGTTTTATAAAGGTGTGTATGGGAAATAATTACAATGTAATTTGTAAGTGTTCGGTATCACTTTTCATTTATTGAGCAGCAATGTTGTCTTCAACACAAAAACAATGTGCTAGAGATACATATTCTTACATTTGAGTCTTGATGTGAGTCTAAAGTGAATATACAGTGTTATTTACCGTAGCAGTAAATAGGACAATAGTTTCGCGGGATAGAAAAAAATAGCACTTTTATTATACTAATTTTACAAAGACAGAGTAGCACATAAGCATGCACATCAATGGATGCACTCAATCTAAGCGGCTGTCAGTGAATAGAAATGATGCTGGGTTTTATGTTCATCTGGACATGCAGATGAACAGCACTGTATTTTTGTTTACTTTATGAAATAGTTTTATATATTTGTGTTAAGTGTTTTCACCATATCCTTAATGATTCGATGACAATGGTATGTATTAATTTAAAGACGGGATTCTTAAGAGTCTTCTCCTGTTTAAGGATGCTGTGGATTGAGCTGAAGCCATAACAATCCCTCTATTTATGATGTGTGTGTATGTGTCTGTCTTTGTGTGTGCGTGCATGTGTGGACTCGGGACAGTTCTTGTCACCTAAATGTCAGAACAGCATTCACAATAAATCAAAATAAGCTGGTTACTTTACGTATTAAATGCTCAGCTCAGTTTGGCTCACTTCAGTCTCCTGAGGTATATACAGAAAACACACTGTGACAACGAAAGACTGAAACTGGATTTCACACACTTCCCAACTGGGATCAGTGTTTTTGCCTTTAATAAGCCAACAGAAATATGCATCAGTTTAATGTTTAACTAGGACCCAATTGAATGCCATAACGTCCTGTACTGTTTTAAGGTTTTACAAAATATGAATACTGTATGTTTAAAAATTAATACATGGCCTATGTTAAATGTTTGAAAGACTTATATTGTGAAATAAAACCTGAGTTTTGTTTGTAAAAGAAGTCTTTATTATTATTATTATCTATATTTCAGAATGTCTCCTATGGGAAAGTATGATATATTTTAGCAGTGGTGGAGGGTGATAAAGTAGGAATTAGTTGTATAAACACAGTCTTTGGTTTGAATATGTTACTCCGTGTAAACATAAAGGGGTTAAGTTGATGGTGGAAACCAGGAAATGATACTAATAAGAAGAAGAACAAAAAGAAGAGGCAGAATTAGTATGGAGAATAAATGGACAGCAGCCTTCTGACAGGCAGCTACATGGTCTCTACACCCAGTGTTTTACTGCCACGGTGTGGCTACTTATACAATTCCAGTAATGATCAACAGGGTATCCAGATTGACAAACATTGACTTCGATTGATGTGTTTTAAGTTTGATTTAATTGTGTTAGGTTTAAGTTATATTTAGAGTGGTGGTGTTTATTTGGTATTCGTTGGCTCAAATCCAACAGGGCATCGTTTACGACACTTCTTACGAAACGACGGCAGGGGAAGCAGAGGAGCCGTAAAGCGTTGTGTTTTGGACTGGAGGAGGTCATTGGAAAGTGAGGAGTGAGTACGGGACGGCTCTGGGGGCACAGACATTTGGTGCCAGTATAACGTCTATCTCTGATGCATGTGTAACTAAAATACATTATTTAACAGCTTCGTGTAGTGTTTCAACCGCTGGGAAATGCTTCGTCTGATCTTGCGGCTCAGGCCGTCCGCCGGGCTTGCCCGTTCCCGTTCTCGTCCCCTCCCGGTCGGGCCTGCTGCATCAGCTCTCGGCTCCCGCTCCGGGCCCGGAACCGGCGGTCTCAGGCAGCTTCACTGCGGAGCTGGGTCCAGGACCGTATGCCCGGGCCCCGGCTTCACTCACAGATGGGCCTTGCTACGGTGTCCCCAGGTTGCCGGAAGCTGTCAGAGCAAACGGTTCTACAGCTTGCCGCCACACCAAAAGGTAGCGTTACCTCACCGGTTGCTATAGCACCATCGTCCAGCTAACATGACCTCCCTAGCTAGCATCTGATAGCACTGAGGTGTAGCATAAAGAGCAGCTTTGTCACAGATGTAAAGGTCAAATCCAGCCTAAAATATCTATTTGGGCAGAGATTCTTGGACTGTCACTCAGCTGGAATGTGAATGAACTTTACGTCATCAGGCGACAAGGTGGATAATGGCATTTGAGATAACTTAATACACCTGGCCTAATGTCATATTTTAGTCAGAGCATTCAATTGTGATGCTGTTCGTCAAATCTTCCATAATTCAGTGTCCATGGAGCAGTTGAGGATTTGAGTCTTGTGTGTGAGCTTCCAGATAAATAATAAAACTACTGTAATAATGGGGCTCAGGAGGAAGAGTGACCATAGTAAATAGAAGGTTAATCATTCGTTGTTCCGTCTCCTGCAGAGACTTTTGCAGTGTCCTTGAAAAAGACACTGAACTCCTAATTGTTCCTGAGCAGCAGGTTGACACTGCATGGCAGCCTCCTTCGTCAGTGATTGAAAGTGTGTAAATGCAACCAATTACAATTAAAGTGGAGTCTCCATGTACATTTTTATACAATGAACATTCTGCGGAAAAACAACAACTTCAATTCCAAGGTTGCAGTATGATGAAGTGCATTATAGTACAGCTTTTTATTGTTTCCTGTTAAGATAAAGTGGTAGCATTCATTTAATTTTATATGCTATATTAAAAAATATAAACCTAATGGAATTTGCTATATATCACATTCTGCCTCCAACTAGTTTGATTTATGAAATTGGGACTCGGCTAACGTTTCAGTTCACAGGTGCTACCTCTCCTCCTGTATAGACAGAACAGAAGAGTCCTTTAGAAATGGAAGCGTGGAATTGAAAGATACTGTAAAACATCACAGTCAAATACAGCTGCATGTGTGCCATTTATTTTGCAAGAGGATGAGGTGATGCTATGTTGAAACTTCTGTTACAACATGTGACATTCTAGGGTGCGTTGTTGCCCTATTTCGCCTGGTTGAACTGAGACCTTGAGTGTTTACCCTCTCGATATAGTTTGCTTAGTTTTGTGTGAACACGGGATACGAACTGTGTTGCAGACCAAAGAACCGCTCTCTTGTCTCTCAACGCTGTCGTTCCATCTATTCACAGGACGCGTCCTGTTTTACAGGTCATTTAATTGGTTAAACCTTTGGTGAACTAGTCTATGTTTGGTGTTCAACAGGTGGAGCTGCCTGCACTTTCACCCACCATGCAGACTGGAACAATCGCTCGCTGGGAGAAGAAGGAAGGAGAGAAGATTGCAGAGGGTGACCTTATAGCTGAGGTTAGAAGATGTGCGTGTTTTTTTTGCATATCGGGGCAGGAAGCATGACTATGATATCAGGTTTAATGTTGCTGTCTGTGTAGGTGGAGACTGACAAGGCCACAGTAGGTTTTGAGATGATGGAGGAGTGCTATCTGGCCAAGATCCTTGTTCCTGAGGGAACCAGAGATGTGAACATTGGATCAGTAATCTGCATCACTGTTGACAGGTGAATCAATCATCTTTTCTGTGCCATTTCTTGTTATGTGGTACAATGTGGTTTTCAACATGTCGCACATCTGGAGCTTGAGTCAACATCTTTGTTGTGTTTTGTGTAAATGTGTCTCATATTGGAGTGTATATTTTCCTCTGCAGTCCTGATCTCATCGCAGCCTTTAAGGACATAACGTTGGACTCACTTAAAGCAGCTGGCGTGACTGCCTCATCAGCCGCCTCCACTCCTACTCCACCTCCTCCTGCCGCTGCTGCTGCTCCTGCCGCTCCAGGCAGCTCTTACCCTCCACACATGAAGGTAGGAAACAAAGTGGTGGTGGACAGCGTAGTAGAAGAGAGCAGCTGAGTCAAGTAGCGTATGTTTACAGTCGCAGTGGCCCTTAGCTTCCTGTGTTATCAGGGTTGTTTAGCTTGTTTGTGACACTTCTCATCGCAAGTTTGCTGCACATTAGATCAGAACAGCAGAATGGAGTTTCTCTCTGGTGATCTCGGCTTATATTTGAGTTTACAAATCTTACAATTTAAAGCCACTATGTCATTAGCTTACACCCCCCTGCCTTAACCTGTGTTGATCAAGTTTGCATGTGTGTTTGTGTGTCTCAGATCACACTTCCTGCCCTCTCCCCCACCATGACGATGGGTACAGTGCAGCGCTGGGAGAAGAAGGTTGGAGAGAAGCTGAGTGAAGGAGATCTGCTGGCTGAGATCGAGACTGACAAGGCAACTATTGGTAATGCTTGGTGGTGTAGCAGTTATGTTTACATCAGACTGAGGTCGTTTGTTGCACAAGGTGGATGAAAAGAAAAAGTTCACCTTGCTCCCTTGTGTTTTATGTGAAGGCTTCGAGGTGCAGGAGGAGGGCTATTTGGCCAAAATCATGGTTGCAGAGGGAACACGTGATGTTCCATTGGGAGTGCCGCTCTGCATCATCGTCGAGAGAGAAAGCGACATCGCTGCCTTCAAGGATTATGTAGAAACAGGCATAGCAGAGGTTTCCACGCCTCCTCCAGTACCAGCACCAGCAGCAGTGAGAGACACACACGCACACGCACAGGCACAAACACACACACCCACCCACAGACAGAGATGCATAACATTTCCTTTGAAATACATCTGAACATGTTCCCAACACACACAAATCACCTGTGTCTCTGGAACTTCCTATTCTCTGTTTGGATATTTGCTGCTGATGTTACCTGATTTGTTCCCCTTTTGTGTTGATGTTCCAGGTTGCAGCACCAGTGGCTGCAACTCCCAGTCCTGCTCCCGCAGCTGCAACACCCAGAAAGGGGCGTGTGTTCGCCAGCCCGCTCGCCAAGAAACTAGCTGCTGAGAAAGGCATCGATCTAGCACAGATCAGCGGTAAGTCATTAAGACACAGGTCGTCACGGAGATGCACTGTGATAGACAGTTGATCAGAAAGAGCTGTCATCACAAGTACTGGAGAGGCAGAGTAAATCCAGAG
>CAAKHC010013900.1:0-13379 GCA_901007825.1 Macroramphosus scolopax | reverse complement strand
GGGGGGGGGGGGGGGGGGGGGGGGGGGGGGGGGGGGGGGGGTAGACAGCATATTGTGTTCTATTAGGATGATATACCGCTGCAATGTGAGTCAGCAATTCCAAAGAGAGTGAAATTAGTTGTGTAATCCACGTGTCAGTGGGTGTCAAGTCGGGATGGAGGTTTCAGATAATTTCACTGATGTGTAAAAACTGTCTAGAAGCTAAAACACAACTTTCGTCTGCTGTTTTCAGGGATTTCACCGAGGTAATTGATCGATAAGCTAATTTAAAAGAAGATGAACGATGAAGAATCCGTCGCGCGGGCACAAATAAGAGTGTTGGCAACTTAATTGATGACTTGAGAGAATGACCTCAATTCTTCTGATTAATGTCTTCATGTGACTTTGCTCAGAAAGTTGTCGTACCTCAGGGTGGTTTAACGTGAAGGGAGGAGGGAGGCTTTGGGCGAACGCTTCACCGTCTCTGGCCAGCCTGCAGCAGACGGCTCGAGTCAGGTGGCCGTGGCTGTACAGGTAACCTGACAGGGAGCAGCAGCAAAGGCAGACGTTTGAGACAATAAACAACATTAAGACAAGTTAATCACAAATATCTTTAACATTGGCTATTCTTCAACTGGCTGTAATACACAGTACTATGTAAAGTTTTGGGCAAGTGAAGATGCTGGTGGAAGGACTTCTAATTATTCTAGTCACTGAGGATGAATCTCTACGACTGGCTGTATGTTTGGGGACACGGTCAAGCTGCAGAAAGACTGACGTGATGCCTCCCTGGTGGTGCTGTGGGATGGATATGAACCTGCCTGTACTGCTCAGCATTGAGGAGACCAACTCCATGAAAGCAGCCCCCAAACCTCCACCATGCTTGATTGTTGACACTCCTCCTTGGAGCTTTTTCCAGGCCTTTGCAGTACATATTGCTTTCTATTAAAGTTATTCAAATATCAGTCCAAACCACCTGCTGCCCTTTTCTGCACTCCAGTTATTCCTTATTTTTTTTGCACAGGTGGCCTCTATATTTCAAAGGAGAAAAGTTCTGACCAGACCCATCAACACCGTCAACAGTGTCCCAAGGTCAATCAAGGGTCAGTTTCACAAACTGTCCACTGTGTTTCCGCTCCTCAACCCTGCTGGCTTCTTTGTTTCTGCATACGAGCCTGTACAGTGCTGTAGAGCTCAATGCAACAAAATGTTTTACCAAGCGTGATGGACTTCAGGTAGATGGGATGCAGGAAATGTGTGAGCAGCGCCCCCTGCAGGCCCAACACGTTCCAGCGCAGGATCTTATCGCTGCAGCTCATTGTCCGCAGCCTCTCGCCATGCTGGATGCCATCCCAGGTCGGCACAATTGCACTTGACTCCACTGGGATGGTGCCCTCACCTGGCATAAACAGACACACAAAACTAAATCACAGCTCTCGCTCAGTGACCAGAGAGTGGAATCATTTGCCTCTGTAGTATTTACGAAGAGAAACTTCATGTCTCACCGTTCTCCACTTTGGTGCGGAGCTTGCCCTGTTTGGCGTTCTCAAACAGGGGCTGGTGGCCCTCCACCTCATCCCCCGTCTCACTGCATGACTTATCAAACAAAGCACCGTCCCCACACGGTGCCGTGCTACGGATTAGAGACAACAAAGACAAGTTAGATATGGACACGATAGAGACGAGAGGAGGGACAATTGATCCCATCATTGATGTGTCTGACTGATGTAGAGGACGGATGTAGAAGAGGAGTGTGTGAAACATCTGATACTCCCACCTAATGTAGAGGTGAAAGGTGATGTCAGATTTGATCTTCAGTTTGCTTTTCTCCGCTGGCTCAAATATACTGTCATCTGCGTTATCATAGTGCTTGAGCAACTCTTTGTACAGGAACCTGAGAGGAAAGGAGACGAAGAGTTGGACGTATAAATAATGAAAACAGGGCCTGACACAAGAGCGAGGTATATTTAGAACTGGGAAAGATGACATTGATAAAACAACTAGATCCGTTTCTACCGAACAAATCCCCTTCTGGAGATGATTTCAGCATGGCAATCATTAACAGTCTCCCCTTTAAGGCTCAGCTCCTCCCCTTTGACGCAGCGATTCCCTTAGGAGGACAAAACAAAAAAGAACGAAAAAGACACGCTCAATGAAAGGACACAAAAATGCAACGCCTCTTCGTTCTATAGTGACTTGGTTGTCATGTATTTCTGTACTCGGAGGCATGCACCGTGAGAGAACACAAGACTTTCACAAATCATGAGAAAAGTGCTATCACCACTGCATAAGTTACATACTACAGGTAATGGATATACCAGTGCCCAGGCTGACAACTGTTCCCAGGCCTTCGCCCCTCCGCATCACAATGGTGGCTAGAATCTTCCGTCCCAGAAGGCTGTGCTGGATGCGGGTGGTCAGGGAGTTGAAGCGCTGGTGACTCAACATCGCTATCTGGTCATGCAGAGTGCTGCCACTGACTGGAAGCTAGAGGAATAGAAGAATACAGGACAGGACAGCAAAATCAGAGAGGAAATAGGTATAATGTAGTATTTGGTGCATCTTGAAATGTACAGTATACAATCTTATTAAAATCTTTTGAAAGTTACAGCATGTGTGTGCATGTAATTTCAATGGCTTATATATCATATATATATTTCTACTGCCTGATACTATCCGTAGTAGAGCCAGGGAAGGCTGTTTTCATGTTGGTGCATATGAAGCTTACATGAATCAAATGAAAACCGTGAGAAGCCAGTACCTCAGCTGGGATGAGCTCCCCGGTGCGGGCTGCCCTCTCAGCCTCTCCAATTAGAACACGCAGAGCAGCATCTGCTGCCTCTTGTTTTCCCTGCTTCTTGTTGGATGCACAGACTGGAGGGAACCAGCGTCCACCCAGCTTGGCCTGGTAGGTGAACCTGAGCGGGAGGGACAAAGAACAACAATCAGAGGAGAAGAAATCAGTGAAAATAACACGAAGATCCAACTCGTTTTTTATGAGTTTGTTTGATTGTGAAATTCAGGGAATCAAAACAGGGTAACACGCCAAAACAGGAAGTCATGAAAACCACCAACTGCGTTCATTAGCATGTCATGTGTTCCTCACACTACTTTTTCTTAGATAGAAAAGGACGAGATATTTCCAGGACGTCAGGAGCGGTAAGATATTTCATCCAGTAAGTACATGTTAATGAATCATGTGTTCCTGGGCAGCTCGTACATACTTGGGCTCATGTGGGGGTCCGGACTGGCCAACCAGGCGGATCTCAGCAGCGAAGCCTCGGGCCCTGGCGTACTCCAGCAGGCCCGATACTGCGTTGTTGTTCAGGTGGTTGATGAGATCCCCAACCCCTGCCTCATGGGCTGCTCGCAGTTCATCCGCTGTCAGAGGGGGCAAAGAGGGGCAAGTATTCCCAGAACCCTCACTATCACTGGAGGAGCCCAGAGGCAACTGGGGCTGGAGAGAGAGGAGGGAGTTCAGAAAGAGATGTAAACTCTATCGGGCAAAAGGAGAAGAAGAAAATAAAGTCACTAATTTCATTCTGTTGACTGATCTGTTGTTTTCTTCAATGGATGAATAAAACCCTCTTTTTCCTCCCAAATGAATATCTTGGTTTATTGCTCCCGTGTCCCCACCTTGTTGAGCTGTAGTCTCCCGTCAGCCATCAGTTCTTTGACGGCTTCTTCCGCTGCCAGCTGGCGAGCCGCCTTCTTGCTCGGAGCCGAGGCCTCTGGAAACAAACTCTCTCCGACCTTCACTCTGTACATGAACCTGAAGACGACATAGGGACGGTGAAAAGACCAGAAAAGAAAGAGGAACGAGACTTTCTGGTTTTGTATCCCAGATCCAAGATGATGTCACACTTGAGTTACTATCCCAGATTCTTTGACCTCTCACATTTAGGTGAAACACAGTGTTACGGTACGACTGTCGCCTAAGGTGCAGTGAAGATGAAGGTTCCAAGGAAATAAGGAATGCACATGTTTGCTCTGTATCTCCCAGGCAGCTGATCAAAGTAAGTGTGAATAAACACAGACAGGATTCTGTGTTAGTCAGCTGACAACAATTCAGAGGCGAGCTGGAGTAGAAGAAGCTGATCAACTGCTCCCCTCAGGAGAAAATTAAATGAAGAACCATGTTGTGTGGGGGCAGTTTCAGACAGAAGTTAAGTCAGTACCTTGGGTCATGTGGTGGGCCTGCCTGGCCAGTGATGATGAACTCAATGGGGTTCCCGCTGCGCTGGCTGTACTCCATCAGGACAGACACTGGATTCTTCCCACCAGGCAGAGAGCGTGACAGCGGCTGCTGAGATCCCTCCACCATTCCCATCCCTTCTACACCACCTGTCCCAAAAATGACCCCCATGCCTTCAACTGGCACCTGGTATACAGCGAATGAAAAAAAAAAAAAAAAGACAACCACTGATTAGGTCACAGTTTCACCCGGGCTGCAAATTTAGATTCAAAGAAGCATCATAAGCATTTTGACCTCGACAGTTAATTCAGTGCCGACTCTTGTGAAATAAATGTAGCATTCTCTAGTCACGTTTTAAATGACCTGACAAGTGACAAGCAAACTGTGTTAAACTTATATGCGGCAACTGTGAAATACAGATTCCTTATTATTTCCACACATGCAGGCACAGACTTACACTTGTGTCTGCGAGTAGGTCCATCACCTGATCCAGACTGGCGGCGCTTCCTTTGTCCCCTCCCGTGCTCGAGCCTCCTTGCATCTCTCCAACAAGAATCCGCAAGGTGGCTGCGGCAGCGTCCTTCTTTGCAACCTTCTTGCTGGAAGCTTCCGCCACTGGAAAGAGCCTCCCGTTAAGCAACACCTGCATGCGGAATCTGAAAGAGTGAGAGTAAATATACAAATTGAGATACAGCGATCTGTCAATACATGATTCAGAGAGCAGCTACTGTTTTGAATTCAAGCCCGGTACTATTCACTCCTGATCAACAGCATACGTCTTTATTAAAGCAGATTTATTTCTCAATATAGTCTGAACCTAAGCGTTTGTCAAAAGGTGCAGGGAACAAACGTGGGTTGAAAAACTTATAATGATGGTGCATCAGTCTGCATATACTTTTCTGTAAGCGGTCAACATTACAGCTTGACAGCATCAGTCAAATCTGTTACCTGACCATGTGACTCACCTCGGGTCGTGAGAGGGTCCGGACTGGTCGAGGAGCAGGAACTCACAGTTCTGGCCCAGAAACTGAGCATATTCCATAAGGCCACTCACAGGGTTCTTCAGCCTCACCTCCTGGAGTTTGGCCCACAGGTTCTGCGGAGGCGGCGCAGCCAGCGACACAGCGACGGTTCCCATTGTGTTGACGTTATCTCCACCCAGTCTCTCAGCATCTGTCTCTCTGCGAATGGCATTTAGGAATTCTGGAATATCATCGGTGGCCCACTGCCCTTCGCTTGTCTCCTCTTGTTTTGGGACAAAGGAGGGAGGCTGTGTGGTAGAACGGGACAACAGATAGGAAAGCAGACGGGTTGGTGAAATAAAGGTAGTACTTAGGTTGAGTAATCTCTGCTTGGGTCGGGATGACAAAAAGATGTCTTACATGTTGTCCTTTAATTAAAAGGAATGTGCAACATTTTGAGAAATACACTGATTTGCCTTCTGGTGGAGGGTCGGACATTAACGGGGAAACGTTTGACGTGAACAGCGATACAACTATCATATCAGTAAATATAAAGCAAACTCAAAAATGTCAAATCCTTTAAAAAGATTTTAGGTCCTTAAGCTGCTTGGGTCATTTTGAATTTCAGGAGAAACCTTGTGAATCTGTCTCTATCTATACACTTATAATATTCTTTTCTTACTAAGCATACAAAATTAAACACAGAAATTATACCCACTGCTTCGCTGTGGCTTTGCTCTGGTATCCAACCCTCCTCAAATGGCAGTGACTGAAGGCCTGGTGTAGGTGTTTCAGACATAAAGATGGAGCCTCCTCCCTTCTCATTTCTACTGGCTCCCTCCTGACTCCGTCCGGCTGGGGTACTCTGAGTGGCTTTGAGGCTCCTCTCCATCCTCTCTCTGCGGTGGGCTGAGAGCTCCCAGGTAGGAGGATTGTTTTTACTGTTCTTAAAGACTTCACCTTTTTTCTCCAGGGCGTAGAGGGTTGGATTGATCTGCTTAGAACTCTTGAGACCAAGATTTTTGGCTATGACAAGAGCAGTTACCTCCCCTGAATTCAGGAGGTAGTGCAACAGCTCCTTCTGATCCGTCATTGTTGAATGCTCAAGCTCACGATTCTCCTGATGTGTTGCTGATGACTGGGAGACAAAAGACTCTAAAGAAGAACAGTAAGAAGAACTGGATTCTGTGTCAGAGTCTTTGTCTTCAACTTGTACTCTGTATTCTACCGTTTCTGTTTGGAGAACAACCTCGTCTTTAGGTTTTTTCGGGTGCTCTGAACTGACACGCAGGCAGTTTCGGTGTTCTTCCCTTCTGAGAGGTTCTTTGTATAGAGTCCACTCGGGAGGGTGAAGTCCTTCTTTGGAGGCTTTCTGTGAGCGTTCCAAAGAGTAGAGAACTTTGTTGACAATCTTTTTGGGCAGACGCAGCTTTTTGGCTAACAATCTTGCAGTGATACTCTCACATGGTTTCAAAGTAGCCAAAGCTCCGTGTACCTGGTCTTGGATGTCAGGAGTAAGAGTAATGTTATCTCTACAGAGATTAAAATCTACAGCACCGCTTGGTGCAGAGTGTCTGTCAAACCTGCCTGCTCCACGGTCAGGCCTGTCTTGATGAAGGGACAAGCTGTGGAAACTGTGACACAGGGAGTCATTTGGTAAGCCCCGTTCTCTGCTGATGCATTGGTTGTAATATTTAATTTGTATCTCTTTTGTAGTTATGTATCCGGGGCCTGAGGGTCTTTGTGGGGGTCTTGCAGTGGGTGGGCATGCAAAACGCTGATCCTGGCTAAGGCACCCTCTAACTCTGTGGTCGCGGTTGAGGTCTGAATATCTACCGTACCCTGAGTGGGGATGATATGAGGAAATAGGTGGCCTGCTAGGTCCTGCTACCCCTCCACCTCCTCTGGGACTGGTTCTGAACTGAGGAGCCTCAGTACTCTGTTCTCTAAGGAACCGCCCCTGTTGGCATTGGAAAGAATTAGGACCAAGGAAGGAACTGTGACTCAGATTCTGTGAACTGTTATGGACTTCAGGTTTAGGGGACACTTTACTGTGACTTGGTATGTTCGGAGCAGAGGGGATGAGAGAAGGAGCTGGGGGCTGTATGGGCCCTATAGGATGGACAAGGCTGTTGTAGTAACTTGGAAATGGGGGCTGGGGCAATGGGCCAGTTCTAGGGAAGAATGGGGCTGGGCCAGGTCTGTAGTGATTCTCCTTGGCCTGGAGGTGGGGAGGTGGACACCTGTGGTAGTGTTCCTTGGAAGGCCCTGCTCTACCTCTGCTCATAGCGCAGGGGTTGAGCGCGAAGGGGGCCGGTGCAGATGGCTCTCCAGCTTCTGTATGAACATGTGTTCCAGATCCAGATGGAGAGTCTGGAAAGGCCAGACGCACACTGAGAGCACCTGCAATACAAACAAAGCACAATGTACATTGAATATCAAAAAATTGAAATGAAAACAATAAATAACTGAATGGTGGAAAGGGGAGGCGCATCCGGGAGTGTAGCTGAAAATGTCATTCCACAAGTCGCTGCCGCCCCCCCCTATAACCCACAAAAGTGTCCTTGGACAACTCAGTGTATCAATTCCAGCTCAGAGGACATGGTTTTCAGTTTACAGTCTCACCTTCCGGATATGCTCGAGAGACGAAGATCTGCCCAAGGAACTACGAAATATCTCAGAATTATGGGAAAGGGAACTATGTATGTTGGGAAAAGTGTATTACTCTTATTGATATTACTCATGATGTTCTTTTTGCTTTTATCATATGCTCATGCTTGTATAACAGAGTGATACGTGATAACTCAAATGTTCTCAGACAAACCCTCTATGCTATGAAGCGGTACCTCAGAGGACCGCCCTCTGACCATTTACTTACTGACTACTTCTGTATGTAACTGTTAAAAGAACTCCATTTAAGAGAGCAATACCACTAATTTTTCTAACAATGCACATTTCATAACCACTGATGTACTGTATACCAACGCCATCGATGCCATTGTGTATATCCTCAGATTATACCCTGGCCAGTCTACAAGGATATCGCAGGGTGACATACCGTCTCTTCCAGTCACACTGAAACTTAATCCCGGGGTAAAAGGATGGTGATTAATAATTCAGACCTTCTTGTGACTATTCTGTTTTATTTCTGGACTGACAAATTATTACTAGATATGGATCTATAGCAGAGGAAAGTCAGACAGTGATGCATGCAATAAGGACACTTCCAAGGACACAAGGGCACAAAGGCCACCTGTCAGTGACAGCTGTGGGCAGAACCATGGAGTTGCTAGCTGACTACGGTTTTGCAGAGCCAAGTTAATTCTTTCCTCCGAACAAAACAACAAAAACGCACTCGAGACAAGACTGAAAACATTCATTTAGTAGAAATCCAGAATTGGAAACACAGTCCAGCATTCCTTCTATGGTACAACATTGATTTAGCCTCAAGTGTCATTTTTGACAACACTCAATAATGTTTATACCAGTGACAAGGAGATAGTGAGTCAGGTTTCATCTCCCCTCGCCCAGTCAGCATCACAGATCTGTCACAAAGAGCTGAGCAGGCCAGAATGCCGCCACATTAATTGAGAACGCCATACTGTTAGTTCATCACAGAAATAGTGGCTGACGGAGCCAGACGCCCAGGGGCCAAATAGGGCTGGGGTACACTCGCTTTGATGCTAGGCAACAGTTTGTCAGCCAAACAACATCTCATCTGTTTTTCAGAATCCACTCAAAGATATGTCCATGACAGTTTTGAGCTTGGGCGAGACAACCCATTTGATAAGTGATGAATCAACTGCACACTTTTTGCCGTCATACCACCTTTATAATGTTCAAAGTGACCCCACACCCACACACATACACACACACACACACACAACTTGAACCTTTGTGTTCAATTGTCCACTAAGCAGTACAGAAATAAAAAGCTTTGTAAATAATCAAAATCTGGTTCATATATTTCACATGTGCATGCAACACATTAACTGGAAGGCCCAGTGAATCGTCGAGTATCTTGGATCTCACCTCGTTTGTGAAAATGGCAGCAAGAGTCGGGTTAAACGCTGCTGCAGCTTTTCTTTACTTAAATTTAAGTTACTTGAGATGAAAAAGGACACCGTGTAAAAGGAAAACAGTTGCACAAAAGACCCGAAGGCGCAGCGGCGAGTTATAAACGGTTAATCACTTAATTATGTAATGGTTCAATTTACGAGATGTAGTTCCAAAACCAGGATCTTCCGTTTGACACGAGCGAGGTCCGTCTTGTCGCTTCCACAACACGAGTGAAGGTAGCTTGCTCATAAAGGCTGAATGATCTCCTTAAATACACGTTGCTCAACTTTTTTCACCGTGAAAGTAAAGGGAAAGTACCCGACTTAGTCCAGTAAGGATAGGGAAACAGAGACTGTGCGCCCAGTTAAGTTTCGATTTCTTTCTTGAGAGGAGGCAACAGCGAGTCACGTGATCGGACGGGTGCAAAACTTCGGGTCACTATTCCTGCTTAAAGAGGCCGATCTGCGGTCAAACTCGAACAATCAATGAGTGTCTGTTACTGTGGGGAGGGCACCCTTCTCCAGAACACGCTGTACACAGGAGGCATAGCAGGCACAGATCAAGTTGTCGCGTTAAAAATAAAACGAAAGGGATGATTGTAACATTTTTGGGAGATAAAACAAATATAAACAGGAACACGTTTAGATCTTGTAACAGGATTGGAAAAGAAGTGTAAGGGTAAATAAGAGTATTATATAATACGAATGTCACCGTCTTATCACAGGACATAAGACGGCACTTTATGTGATACAAGAGTTTTAATTGGATTCACTTATTAACATGCACACGTTGCAAGTTAGAAATCAGAAGAGGAACAAGGCATGTAATTACTCAGACAGGATTAAATCAAGATTAATTTTAGTGACTTTCCATTATATTGAATGTATTTTACATAAATGAATAGCCAATTTAATTGTCAATTAGTTAAGTAGGTCAATATGAATACATTAAAAATAGGTTGTGGTAGGTTACGTACAGATTTTCCGACGTTACAATACAAAATATCATTTGTGCGTATAACCTTTGCTATGAGAAACATTTGACCCAAAACGTAAACACTAAAAAAACAAACTTCGAAAACGCATTACGTTAATTCACTTTACGTACTTTCCTCTGTTACACTAAACGATAGTTATTTTATGATGGAAATAATCATCACACAGGGTTAGCCGGGTCTACCACGTGAGGGAAAATGAAACCCAGAATTCCTAACCCTATTTACCTAGTCTCTAATGTTACATTGGCGCAGAATTTGGAGGAACACAACAAACGAGCCTAACGCTATTACTTGCTATTACTTGACAGTGTAAATAGTTAGTAAGACGTGTATCGTTAGCTTTTATTGGTATGTTACTTTACAGCCATATTTAAAAGGGCAAAACGTGCAGCGAGTAGCTGCCCACAGAAAATCCTTCCTCCCCAGCTAATGCTAGCTAACATGGTAGCTAGCTCCTTTCTGGCAGCCGTACACCGCACCGCCACTGCACCATTTCCAACAGCCGCCTGCAACACAACCAATTCGCTGTCTGCTCACACAAAGCACCCAGACGGCCCCTCTAAACCGTAACAAATACTTTGAAGAACCTTGTATGCTGTCATACATTACCTTGACTCGCAGTGTTTTGCCCCCTTTGGGCTCTCGTTGACGTGCAACGTTTCAATGCGGTGATAAGAAACAATCAAAGAACTGGAGCGGGAAGAAGTTACGCTCATCATTTGCGACCGACACAAACAGCTACACGTCGCATTTGGGTGACGACACCACCTCTGCACGATTCCGATATTTTCCACCTGCATCCGTGCCACATTTTTTCCATAATGGGTTCCTAACTTTACAAACGCTTTTCTCTGTTTTTACATACGCTATGCACTCAGTTTCCACAAATACAACGTGTTGCATCCAAAATGATCATGTAAATTTAGGCAACTGAAGCATTGTTTTTCTTTATTTCTCTCTTTATTCGAATTCAGCCATTATTCTAGATGTCATCTAGACATGTTTTAAAACATTTGAAATACTAGGTGGGAGTCTGGTCTGCTCTGCTCTGCACACAGGTACAGTACAGTTCCTCAGCAGGTCACAATGATCTGCTTTTCTTCTCCACTCTTTGCACCGTCAGAACATGTACAAGTTGGAAAACCACTGGCACTGCTCTCGTCTGGCACTTTGTAATTTGGCTTTTAATGTCTCATCCAGCAGGTGTCAGCGTTACTCTGCAAATTCACTGAGGACAAACTGGTTGACAGACAGAGCAGCTCTTAATTTTTAGCTGAATGGTGCAATATAGTAAGTGAAAGATAACAACAATGGTTCGATTAATATAGTTACATCAGATGTTATATTAAACACTTAGTGTTTCTAAGTCACTGTACAGGCTCCTAGACTGTTGGTGCTATACCGTATAATGCCATTAGCAGGATGACTGACTATATCCAAAAATCTCGAAAATTCAAATAGATGCTTACCAATGTACAAAATGCACAATGCCCATGGTTAAAGGCTGAAGACTTTGATGGCAGTCATACATCAGAAAGTCTGCAGGAACTATGAAGCAGAGAAGCATGACGGGTGATTCTCTCAGTATCTCGTACAAGCAGCATCTCCCTCCTCAAAGAGTATTTGTTTCACTGCATCTTTCACCCACTCTCTCTCTCTCCTCCTTCTCCTCCTCCCCTTCTCCTCCTCCCCCTGCCCCGCCACTGTCAGCACACTTCTTCTCTACAACCTCTCCAGACCCCTATTTCGATCTCTCTCCCACTCCTACTCTCATCCTCCCCAGTTGTCTCTCCTCCACTCGCTCGGTTAAATTTAGAGGAATGCAGCATGTGGCAGGCTGTGGCTCTTTGGCTGTTGATGCTCACGACTCTGCTTCACGGTGAGTGACTTTATTTCATGCTTTGAGATTGACGGGGCTCGAACAAGTGTTCCACATGTTCCGGTTATATGTGCCCTTGTGTGATTGTGCCTCTGTTCTTTTGAATAACTGTAGACACAGTAGCTCTCCTAGAAGCAGCTCTCACCAATAAGTGATTGCTGATGTGTTGCCAGATAGAAGAATAGATTTATTTTATGATGAGAAAGACAGAAACCGTATGAAATGCAAATCATCTTTACTGCAGATTATAGCTGAGCACTGCATATTATTATTGATTTATTATTGATAGAACAATATATATGGATAGAGAAAGAGGAAAAAGTGGGAGATTATGTGGCACAGAGTGGTTACTTTATATGGCTGGACGTCGTGGACACTATTAATATGAATTACAGCATCCAATCTGTGAGTCACAATGATTTAAATCTACATTTAGTTAGTGAATGTAGATCTGGCACTGCACAGTGAGTGCATTGATCATTTCACTTTTTAGTGCACACCAGCATTCCATTCGCAGCACATCACTTTCATTGCATGTGGTCTGCAAAATAGCAGGTAATGTTTGCCAACAATGTCGTGTGCATTTAGGTTAAGTGTGTTGTAGCTGTTGTGACTTCATGCAGGGAGGCTTGTAAATCAATCAATGGCAGTTCCCATCCACATCAGAGCGATTGCCTCATTGAGAATGATGAATGAGAGAGAGAGAGAGAGAGAGAGCGAGAGCGAGAGCGAGAGAGAGAGAGAGAGAGAGAGAGAGAGAGAGAGAGAGAGAGAGAGAGCTCATCGTCCTGAGTGCGTCCGTCCCGGGTGTTTCAGTGTTTAATGACCTCACTAGATCCTGCATGCAATGAAACGAACAATTTTATGATGCGAGGAAAGAGTCTGAGTGTCTGCTGGTGATCAATCAGAGATGTAATTGATTGGGCATAGCATGGGTTCTTCTCTCTCTCTCTCTCTCTTGTCTTTTCTCTTATCATCTGTCTTTCTCCCACAAAATGATCAGGATCTTCACCCTTTTCTTGTCCTATGTCATCCACCCAAATATATTTAAGCTCCTTTAACGTGCAACTCCATCTTTAGGCCATTACCTTTTCTTTTTTCCCTATAAGTTCTGTAACTGTCAGTTTTTCTAAATTCAACTCTTTCCTACCCCCCCCCCCCCCCCCCCCCCCCCCCCCCCCCCCCCCCCCCCCCCCCCCCCCCCCCCCCCCCCCTCACCCCGCCCCCGCCTCTCATCCCGGCCCCACCTCTCATCCTGGACTCATCCCTCACCGCACTGCAAACTGCGACATCAGCTGTCTGAGCTAA
>CAAKHC010013899.1:29275-47117 GCA_901007825.1 Macroramphosus scolopax | reverse complement strand
ACACTCGCTCTTCTCTGTTCACTGTGAACCTGTTTTCCTATTGTGACATGTCAAAAAGACCTTTGTGAAAAGGCCTATTTATTCCCTCCGTCGCTGCGAATGACAGAGCCAATCATTTACATAAGCCTGTGATTAATTGGCCCCGAAGCTACTTAACCCGAGTCAAACAAATGCATAACATTTTCATGTCGAGTACAGCATGCGGCCACATTGAGTCAAGAAACGGTTGGCCTGGCAACAGCTCTTTATGTCCCGCCGGTTGCCTTTTTTTCTGACAGAAACAGACAACCAATGGAGTCATGACGGAAGCTGGCAGGGTCCTAATTGCCCTTTTCTTGTTCAAAGCCAGTCATTATAACAACAGGGGTCCTTGCAACACTGGCACCCCACCCACCACCACCGCTGCTGACCAGCCACCTCACACTCGCCTAAAAATGTGCCAGTAGAGAATTCATGCTGAATATCTGTCTGCATGAAAATGTCAAGGAGACGAGCGTGTCAGTGGGGAGCGATGATCACTACGTCATGATCACTTTATAGAGAATGACCCGGATTTGTGTTCATGCTACTCAGTCAGTTGGTTAGTTAGATCCTTTAATGATTTTGTACCGTATGTGTGTGTGTGTTGTAAACCACAGAAAGCCAAGCTGGGCCACGGTAAGAAAATGATCACGCCGTCGGACCACCGGCGGTTCAGCTTACCTTCAGGTAACCACGAACGGGTCCGACTCAGCGACTTCAACTTCCTGGCCCTGCTGGGGAAAGGCAGCTTTGGCAAGGTGCAACTTCACAGCTGCAGAAATACCAATCTTTGCATCATGTGCTGTTTATCGTTGACCTTTGACCTTGTCTCTCTAAAAACTCTTAAGGTGATGTTGGCGGAGATGAAATCGACAGAGGAGCTGTACGCCATCAAGATCCTGAAGAAAGACGTCGTGATCCAGGACGACGACGTTGAATGTACGATGGTGGAGAAGAGAGTCCTGGCCCAGAGAGACAAACCACATTTCCTCACACAGCTCCACTCCTGCTTCCAGACGGTGGTGTGTAGAAACCTTCAGTCACACACACACAACCACTCTTACTTTATTTGAAGGGTGTCATTTTAATGCCTCATCCTTCTGTCATCAGGCTGTCTGTCTCCTCAACCATGTTTAAACAGTGTTATTCTGTGCGAGCTGTCTCGCGTCACATCTGTATTTCGCTGCTCGCGTTTTATTCACACTCCTTTACCAGCGTGCTGTAGATGTAAGTGATACCGAGACCCCCCTTGAATACGAAAGTCTCCGGGATGACGTCAACTCTGTGCGTAGACACGGTGACTCAAGGAGTCTTTAATAGAAATGAACTGATCAAAGCTTCCTGACTTATGGTAAAAACATGTGAATGGACAAAGGCACTGCACTGAAAGGCATTTGAATACCTCTGCAGGGGAACAGTGTGCAGATAATACATTACATTTATACTTTTCCAAACACAGTTAATGTGACGCACTGCTGTTTCTGCACTCATACTATTTATCATCATTGAGAGATGCTTTGTACTGCTTTATGTGCAGGATCGGCTGTACTTTGTGATGGAGTACATCAACGGAGGAGACCTAATGTATCATATCCAGCGTATGGGCAAGTTTAAGGAGCCACAAGCAGTGTAAGGACATGTGACAGATGATGTCCTTCAACATCAGTGCCGTCCCATGTTGACTTCTAAATCCTAAATCTTTTGTTTTTAGAGAGTTTTTTCATGTGTGCATACATTTATAACATTGTTAGTTTCTTTGATCAATAAACAGGAACTTTAGATTTTAAATACTAGTATGAAAGTATACTAGTATCCAGTTCCGAGATGAATAACAGCAGTTTCCCCTTTTGATTTTGCAGGTTTTATGCTGCAGAGATCGCTGCCGGTCTGTTTTTCCTGCACCGAAAGGGGATCATCTACAGGTGGGTGACTCATCGGTGAAGCAGCTTTAATTTTCGCCTCAAATCTGAGACATCTATTCTGGGGGGGTTGAGGGTTGTACCAGTGCGTTCACTTGGACGGGCAGACTGACGGACAGAATAGGAAAGACCATGGAAACAAGAATGGATGGAAGCTTATATAAGTCCAGAGAGTGATTGAGTGACAGGTGACGTTTAGATTCGACCTCCCAGGTCTGTCAGTGTTTAAAGACCTTGGACGCCCACAAGAGGCGAGTATGAAATTCATACCAATCGTGAGGTCACAGTGTTCCTCTTCAATGTGACGCTCCTCCTTCACATCACACCAGCCTTGTGTTTTGCACGCTGTCTCCACTTTACAGAATAATCTAACTGCCCGAGCGGCCGACTGAGTTAGAATCAAATCAAGAATTGCGTCATGAAACAGGAGCGAAGATGGCGGCTGAATTATAAGAGCGGCAAAGCAAAGACAAAGCAGGACGAATGAAAAATAATTCCCAGCCAAAAAACGTGTAATCCGGTGTACAATGTGTGCTGCAGGAGATAAACTGCTTTTTAGGGATGGCGGCTGCGTTTTGAGGAACCTCTCTCATGTGAACAAATCCACAATACCTGTCTCTGCTGCAGGGATCTGAAGCTGGACAACGTGATGCTGGACTCTGAGGGCCACATCAAGATCGCTGACTTCGGCATGTGTAAAGAGAACATGTATGAGGGCATGAACACGCGCACCTTCTGCGGCACGCCTGACTACATCGCACCAGAGGTGAGATGTCTGTAATGAGGGAGCAGGGATTAAGGATGACAATACGTAGAAGGAAACAGTGCATCCTAATTATATGTGTCGGGGAGCATCTGTGGTCGTAGCTTCTCTTCAGCTGAGCGGAGCAACTAATTATAACTTTATGAACTGTGTAATTTGTCACTTTTCTGGTTTCTTACAGAGGCAGCTGTGATTTCGCATCTGTGTGATTATTACTGCATAAATGTGTGCGAACTGCGTGTGGGAGGGAAATGTGGGATGACAAATTGGATGGTAGGAGAAGGCGCCTTTGTTATGGCTGCTCGAATGGGACAGTATTTAATGGTGGTTCATTTAGTTTGAGTTTAGATGACAGAGAGGCACATTTCATATGAACACCGCAGCATCGATCCTGCAGTCAAACAGTTCAGACAGCAGGTTTGGAAGAAGTTCTTCATGCAAAATCATGTTTTATTGCTACACGGTTGGCATAGTGTGCATATGTTCTTTTAATCCCTCCACTCCTTGTCTCTGTCAGATTATAGCATACCAGCCGTATGGAAAATCTGTGGACTGGTGGGCGTATGGAGTTCTTCTGTATGAGATGCTCGCAGGACAGGTAAAACTGTTTACTGATTATTAGAAGATTAAACGGCAATTATTTGTAATCATCATCTGTGATTTGTAGATTTTGGGAAGGATTCTGTTTCCAGGCAACGGCTGGCAGAAGAGAGTAAAGATGGATTTACCCTCACACGTAATAACAATCATAGTTTTTAATTTGAAGCGTGGAACCTACAGAGATCTTTAGAGATCTAAATGGGAACTAAATAATTCTTCCAGACATGATTGATGATTTAGATCAAAACTGTTAATAAAATTTCTTCTCAAAAGTTCAACTTCATGTCACCACATCACACGTTTGTTTCGATGACGCCGGTAGGTGCAAGCTACAGATTAAAAGGTGAACATGGAGTAAAGAAACTTCAGCTTCTCTCCCAGCTGATTAGTGTCAAATGAAGCACACACACCATGAGACTAGCGAGGATGTGGCGACCGCGGACTGTCTGCACGTCGGCAGCTTGTAGCGATGACAGACGATATAAACACTGTCAACACTGTCAAAGGGTGTGAAGCCAAACTAACTTTAGCTTCTAGCGATGCAATGATTACTACAGAAATACCGTTGCTGGGCAGATAAGAAATATGGGAGGTATACAAGAGGGCTACTGAGGGCAACCAGAGCCTGGAACGTCCGGGAGCGACCGATTGACAGCGACAAAGCTTTTGGCAATGAGCGAAATGCTATATGTTTATGCAGCTTTAATGTCAGGCACATTAAAGGACCAGTGTGTAGAATTTAGTGGCATTGACGTGGCAGATTGCTACAAACTAAACACCCCTTCTCTCCTACCTTCCCTTTCCAAGCATGTAGGAGAACATACAGTGGCCTTCAGGTGTTGTCGCCGTGTAGTATGACTATACAGGAACAGTCTCGAGGAGCGATATTTTGACATTTTTCAACCCATGTTATTCTGTAGACGTGTTGGAGAAATGCTGGAGAGCCTACAAACCCTAATCTGTAGAGTTTGGTTTGTCCATTCTGGGCTACTGTAGAAACATGACGGTGCAGCATTGCGGGCTCCATGGAAGAGGACCCGCTCCCTATGTAGATATAAAGGGTTCATTCTAAGCTAATGAAAACACGGCAATTCTAAGTTTCAGGTGATTACACACTGATGAAAACGTGTTTATAGATATTCCATGAACTTTCCGCCCATGCATCCTCCTAAATCACACACACTGGCCCTTTAAATGACCTTTTGTGTAGTGAAAATATCCCACAGCACATAAACAATCCACGAGCAGTACAATACTCGGCAGGCACCCGACACCTACAGCATCCTCACACTGCTCAGCTCATTTTTGTCAGCTCAAGTGTCTCGTCAGATTTCACAAGACGCTGCAGGATGTCATTATCACTCGCTCAGGTTCGATCTGAACTCTGTGTTGCTGTTTTATCCCCCTCAGCCGCCGTTTGACGGAGAGGATGAGGACGAGCTCTTCCAGTCTATCATGGAGCACAATGTGTCCTACCCTAAGTCCATGTCTAAAGAAGCTGTGTCCATCTGCAAAGGAGTAAGTACATTTGAGAAGAGCGTACGAAGCATCAAACACTCTCAGATTCCAGGCTGTGTGATCATTCTTCATTTGTTATGTCTGATTACTTCTCAAGATCTTCTCCCTTGTTACTAAGGTGCAGAAAGCTACTTCACTGTCACACATAAAAAATAATACATGCATGACGCTCCAGTGTCGCCTCGACACAGGTGGTGTACAATGGGGACGTCACACATTTCCACTGCGTTGTTAGCCGTCACCTGTCCCCCCCTCACACTTGGACGTCACTCGTCTCGACATAACACAGAAGTGGCATCATAGTTGTTAGGATGATGGTTATTATACCAGCAGGGGAATTCGTTTTCACATTCACACTGCTGAGGATTCCATTAAAATCGTGGCGCCGTCTCATCAAGTCTTTTAATAACAGACCTCGCCTGTTCCTTTATTATAATATCAACCCCCCCGAGGCCGCATGCCGCCACAAAGGAAGAGCACCGCTCATTATCTGAGGGACGTTGACGAGATCATCCCGACGCTTTCTTATTGTTGCTTCAAAACTAATTCGCAAAAGTGATTCAGGGTTTAAAAATTGAAAATTGAAAGTGGGAGCTCAATCAGAAATGGATCGATGGACAATTTCCTGCAACTATTGTTAATGCTGGCTGATTAAAAGAGTGTCAGGCTGGCTCTGCACAATGTGGTTGACATGGTAACGTGAAATAACGCCGGTGAGAGGCAAAGATAAAGAGTGGATCTTGGACATACTGTATATGCACCCGTCTAAACATCACACTCTTCCTCCCCCCAGAGTCCCCGTCGGCTCCTCTATTTCTACCTTTTCATTCCCTCAAGGGCCAGATTTCCCTGTGTCTCATCCTCTTAACACGTTTCCTCGGTTTCCCACCAGCTGATGACCAAGCACCCGTCAAAACGTCTGGGCTGTGGCCTGGAAGGGGAGAGGGACATCAGGGAGCAGGCTTTCTTCAGACGCATCGACTGGGATCGCCTGGCCAACAAAGAGATACAACCACCGTTCAAGCCCAAAGTGGTGAGTTTGTCGTGCATAAACATATTAACGGGTCGAGATATAATATCCAGACAGGATGGTCTCGTTGACGAATGCAGGAACACAAATAATAAACTATAATAGCATCCAATATCCTGCACAACGACTTGCATCACTGCCACCGGGAGAATTTAATAAGGTGAATGTAATGGAAAGATCTGACGTTATACAAATATCGTTTTATTCAGTCTATAAAGTCGTCCGCCGTCTAATCCTGCACAAGACATTACACAAAGCCGAAGCTCAGTCTCGTATACAGAGTCATAATAGATGTCACATTTTTACAATGGCATCCAAATAAGGTGCAGAATGTTTCCTTCCCTGTATCGACAGCGTGTCCCATCACATCATCATTTATCTGAGATCTATATCATCACTACAATCCATGAGTCTGGAAACACCGTGCATGTAAATTCTAGATATTTAGGAACCAGGTGGATATTTACAGACGAATAAATACGATGGACGACGTGAGAAAAATGATCATCCGCTGCTGCATTTTTATTTCTGTCACGCTCTTGTTTGTTTTTCATCTCCTGCGTGTGCAGAGAACGACGCTAAATACAACAGAAGAAAAGCAATTTGTGTCAGTCTTGTCGGTATAACTGCTGAAGAATTCAAACACTTCCTCCTCTGAGAGTCGTCAAATGCGCACGCTTGAAGGGCTGCGTATGTTTTGTGTGTGTTCTCCATCGTCTTTCCTCTCTTTAAAGTTTTATATGCACCCAGCAGAGCTTGAGGCTGGATGCCAGCTGCAGCCACCCGCCTGCTGCCACTGCCACCCCCTCCTCTCTCTCTCTCTCTCTCTCTCTCTCTCTCTCTCGACACCTAAACCTCCTCTTGTCACTACAAACGCTGTTTTCCTGTTTGCGGACCGGAGCGTCTTACATCGCCTCGCTGCCTGCAGCGTCCAAAGCAACACAAGCGACCGAAGTTTAAAAATAGCTCTCTGAGAGCAGAGGTCCCTTTCACGTCCACAATGGATGCAAACAAGAAGGACTCACTATTGTGAGCTCACTGCATCGTTCTTTATCCTGCAGGGACTTTGCAAAGAAAAGATCCATCCGAGGCTCTCAGGTTTGCTTCCTATATGATTACGGAGCGGCTGTAAATGCCTGACATGCTGACGTACGTGTTGCAGACAGATTTATCTGTCCGTGTGTTGCTCCTTCTGGAGGTTTTAGCCTTGTAAAAAGTGTTGTGACACACGAGAAGCATCCGCGTTACATGCAGCTGCTTGACACACATGACCGCCGCGAGCGGAGCTGCACGCTGACGCCCGTGACCTCCACCGTGGGTGCTTTAGGGTCGGCTTTGAATCTAATTACGACTGATGCCTGACTACACATCTGACATTTTACTGCACCACCTTCCCTCTGGAGCTGTAAAGCAGCTTTCTAATAAAACAATAATGTAATATTTCTCTTCTTTTCATCCAGTGTGGCAAAGGAGCAGAAAACTTTGACAAGTTCTTCACCCGTACCCAGCCCGTGCTGACCCCGCCGGACCAGCTGGTCATCGCCAACATCGACCAAAGCGAGTTCGCCGGCTTCTCCTACATCAACCCTCAGTTCCTCCATCCATCCTTGCACAGCGTGGTATGAGGCGAAGGCAGGAGGTGGAGAAAAGTAAAAAAAGAGCCCGGACTTGTCGCTGACTTCATGATCCTCCTAAACACCCTGACTCATAATCCTCTACAGTGTTCTGTCAACTAGTGATCGATATCTGTGACGACGACTGACAAGAGTGGAGCGAAGTGTTAGAACGACCGCGAGTGTGTTAGCACGCCCTGAAAAGATGACGCTGATATTTTTGCATCCTTTTTTTTTCTCCAAACATCTTCATTACATGTTCTTTATTCTTATCGTGTTTCTCCGAGACCTGCAGCCTTTTTCTTGTGTTCGACGTGTAAACACCTTCTGCCCCGTGTTCCCCCCGTCGTACGACGCGACGAGCTGCAATGCACAACAAGAGCATATTTTTCTGCCCTGTACAGAAGCTACACGTGCATATTTCATGTATGTACTTCACAACAGAGGTAGTGTACTGTTACACGAGTGCCAAAGTAGGAGCGGGAGAAAAACATTTCTATTGCGGTTCTTGTCATGTCTTTTTTCCTGGAACCTTCCCGACAGTGTCGAGTCAGTAAATCCCCCGAACGGACTGTTTGTATCTGTTGTTTTGTAGGAGATGGAACTACTGTATATCTAACTCAACTAGAGAAGCAGGATTACATTACGCTTGCAGTTACAAGCTGTCTATGCCTTTTCAAAGCAGTGGATCCACCACCAGGGGGCGATCCAGGATGCTATTTCCATATGCACAAAGCAGATCTCTGTTGCATGCTTATTATCCGACTCTGTATGAGCAGTAGACGCTAGGATGCAGTACACGTCTGGTATCATTGTAAAGTTTAATATTACCATATAAACTATGTTAATATATAATTGTTGTACGTTTTTGAAAAAAAGTCTTATTCTGAAGATGAATCCCCCTGTTTTATGTAACTATTCTTTCCAGAGAGACGTCTAACCCCCGTCAGCCGTTGTTTTGTAAGATATATTTCGAACGAGATATTTCAAAAACAGAGGAGTTACTTGCAGATTTTATACTACGAACTGAATGTGCTTTTACTACCGTAGATGGTTTCGAAGATTTCTATGTTTTAGATTTACCCCGAGAAGAGATGGAAACGTTTAGCTGAATCTTTGGTAGCTTTCAGCCAAACATTACTACGTGTACTTCCACTATTTATCCGTTGTTTTGTACTAGTCAGTGTCATTGAAGATATGCAGCACCTCCTGTGTGGTTGAACTCCCCCCGGTCGTCTCAGGGCCTTCGGTAACAAACTGAATACAAAACCAAGTCATGCTACGAGCATCTCAGAGCCGTCTGTGGCCGAACAACCTGTCTTTTATTTCTTGCATATACTCGTGTGCATGCATGAGGCGAGGCCTGATCTAAGCATGAGAACGACCCTTGCATGATACGGAGATCCCCAGTGTGGAGCATGGAGTTTCCCGCCTTGTCGCACAGGATGAGACAAACCCGTCCGGTGAGCATCCTGCGCTTCTCTGCTCATCTGCCTCGCCGTCGCGTCGCCCCACCTGTTCAACACACTGAATTATAAACAGACGAATACATGTTTAACTGCGTCTGTTGGCTTTTTGTTCACCGGTGCCAAACTGAGACTCCTGTTTCCTCTCAGATTTGTGCAGTGTGTTTTTTTTTTTTGTTGTATTTCTGTTTTTTTTTTAGGAGACTACTGAGGCACACACAGCTACAATGGTGAGGCTTCCAAAAAACTGCCAAATTTAGGACCAAGATCTATCCTCATCCCAGAATTAGTTGCTTACACTGATATTGCACAAATGGACCAAAATGAGATTTTTAAGGTTAAGAGAAAAACTGAATGTTTACATGTCTCACATTGAGAATCTGTATTTATGGAGAGCAACAAATATAACCATTGGCCCCGCAGCAGGGATAATGAAAGGCCAGTCAGGGTACGATACCACTACAGGCTACAATTAGAGCCACAGGGACGTTTGTATGTGTTTCCTTTCACCGCCCCTGCTTTTGTTAACCGAAAGTCTTCTTGTTCCTCTGTTCATTGTGGTATGACGGATACTGTGTATAAATAAAGTATAAAAATATGCCTCTGCCCTGTCTTATTTTGAAGGTCTGTGTGTGATTGTCATTCACAAGCAACATAACTTGTTAACAACTTCACCTGAAGAACTCGATAGACACGGCATGAAACATGTCTCTTGGCAGACGAAGGTGCCCTCTACGTGCGTGCACAGGATGATAATAAGATGATTGACAGCACAAACAGTGTGCAGGTTGTACGACAGAACAAAAGATAAACATCTTGTCTTTACTTGTTGAACTTGCTGGTCAACTCAACAACCAGCAGTCTCACTTCCTCTCAGAGCTGCGTGGAGCTGCCCCTGGTCCTGAAACACAAACACGTACTCTCTCTCTCTCTCTCTCTCTCTCTCTCTCTCTCTCTCTCTCTCTCTCTCTCTCTCTCTCTCTCTCTGTGTATTCACATTCAGCAGCTGAAGTCAGCCAGCAGAGCAGCACCAGGCGTCTGACTCCGAGCGGTACGTTGAGGCATCATAATCTCTGCCTGTACCTGACAGACATCGTCACATCAGCTGTGACCAAACAGACGCTCGTCTCTCTTCAGGTCTCGTCTCTTCTGCAGTCAGGAGATTTAAATATAACTTTTCTTCACAATCCGTCCTCTAAGGGCTCGAACCACAGCGCTGAGACGTGACAGATTACACCTCGGTAAGCACCAGCAGCATGTTGCCGTAGATTGTTCAGGAATGAAGCTGCTTTTTTTTGCTTTTCATATTTGAATATATTTGTTTGCCTTTTCTATTTGCTTTTGTGTTTTTGTCTATTTTTATTTGAAGGGCGACAGCAGCATGATTACATCCTTTGTGCATGTGTGTGTGTGTGTGTGTGTGTCGTTATACACCTGCTATTCTTCTTAGTTATGTTACTTTATTGAAACATCAGGTTTGACATGGTGATGTGCTGATTCTAGGTCAGTTACTGTACTTTATTCTCTTTTTTGTGCAAGTAGTACTTTCATTTTGGGTGTATTATATGTGTACAATACACTAGAGTATCATCACCAAGGTTTAGGCTTCCATGTGTAACTGTGATATCATTAGGTGTCCTGCTAGTTTTGTGTTTTCACCTGCAGAGTTTGTACATTTACAGTAACAACAGTGATGATAAAATTAATATTTTTTTAAAAGATCTGTTTATTCTGTCCCCTTTGCAATTTATAATATTACTATTGATGCACAACTGTAGTGAATTTACAGGCAAAATCACTGAACATATATTGATTACTATTCCTAATGTAATTCCAGTATTCTCTTGCTGATAGTCTGTCCTTCATATTATTCCTCCATCCATCACTGTCAATAGATCATGTTCTGAATCAGTTTAAAATCATCACATTCTTCCTCTCGCTGTCACCGTATGTAATCAGTCTACCAGATCCTCGTTATAGATTAGGACTTTTATCTATGAATGAAATAATCATTTTAATAAAAATATAATAGAGAGAAGAATACAAGAATTGGAAAAGAAAATATCTCTATCTAAATTGACAATCATTCCCTCGTTAGATATATGACGTATCGTTCACAGGGTCCAGGAGGCTGCAGCCAATCCCAGCTGGCATCGGGCCACACCTAAAGGTTATTTAGAGTCACTGAACTTGGTGACGGTGCTAACCACTGCGCCACCGTGTCACCAACTTGTTGCATCTAATAAGTTAAATATTAATAAAAAAGTGAGATTTACAGTTGTTATATGGATGTTGTTTGAACTGCATCCTGTTTCCACTGGTTTCCTGTCTTTGTGCTAAGCTAAGCTAACAGAGACTGTATATACATCATGGACAGCACGCCTCCACTTCCTCCCACCTTACTGCACAGTTTTATTTTGTTGTGTATATTGTTTGTTTTATTCAATTAAGAACACTTTATCTGTCGTCATCCAACTTCCTTTGAGGTTTATTTGTACTATTTTCCCCTGCAGATTTCTCCTGGGACTTTCTCTTCATTCCCGACCCCTGGAAGATCCCCGCTGTGGCCATGAGCGCCTGCAGCAGGAAGGCCCTGACATTGCTGAGCAGTGTCTTTGCAATCAGCGGCCTGGGGCTGCTGGGGGTGGCAGTCAGCACCGACTACTGGTTGTACCTGGAGGAGGGCGTCATCATGCCTCTGAACCAGAGCGCTGACATCAAGACCTCGTTGCACTCCGGCCTGTGGAGAGTCTGCTTCCTGGTCGGTGAGTGTGGAGACTGAGTGTAAATCACCGACTGTGCAGCAGATGATGAAGTGTTCTCCTCATACAGAGATGATCACGTTCAGAGATGTGTATTAGTACTGTGCATGAATGTAGCAGTGCATCAGGGAGCCGATGCTGTCAGACTGATGTTATCACTGCATCTGCCGTCTTTGACATTCATGCAAGATGACATTTACAATTACTTCTTCAATCTGTGACCGTGTGTGTCTGTGGGTGTGTGTTTGGGGCATTCAAGGCATGTAACGGTGAAGGTTAGGGTCTAAGGAGTCATTGTGTGGATGATGTGAACCTCAGTGAAGTGCGTTATGGGTCGGGGAGGGGCGGTTATGGATACGTAATGATTATGGTGATAAGGTACGTCTCCAGGAAATGAATGTAAGTCAATATAGTCTGTACTGAAATATAACAGGGTACACACACACTCACACACTCACACACCAATAACCCCTCAGAGACAGCTGTCATCTCATTGTGCCACCAAATTAGCTGGTGGATAAAACCAGCTGGTGTCAGTATGTGTGACAGCGTGTTTGTGACACTGACGTGATAATAATGGCTGCGGAGCTTCTTTTCCAGAAGATGATATAACTGGCGCTTTCACCCTGAATATGTTTAGGAATCCAGTCTTGTTTCAAATAGAATAATACATTTTGCATTAGAATACAGGGAAGAATATAGATTAGACATAGTGTCTCTAAGGTTTCTGTCTCTTTCCTCTTTAGGTGACGAGTCAGGTCGCTGCTTCACCATCGAGTACATCATGCCCATGAATGTCCAGTTGTCCTCAGAGTCCACAGTGAATGTGCTCAGTGAGTAACAACTCCAACCTCCGACAACATATTCAGGCTGGAGGACGCTCTGTAGGATCTTCCTTAACGACACCCTTTCTTATACATGTGTTTGACAGTTAAAGACTCTTTTTTACCAGCAATGTCCAATTAAAGGAGCTTTAGCGCTGCTTCCCTGCATGATCGTTTTCTTTTGGGGTTAAACAGCAGCATTGACCTGTAACTCTCTCTCCTCCCAGAGATGATCCGCTCAGCCACTCCGTTCCCTCTGGTCAGTCTGTTCTTCATGTTCATCGGATTTGTCCTCAACAACATCGGACACATCAGGCCACACCGAACCATCCTGGCTTTTGTTTCTGGAATCTTCTTTATCCTCTCAGGTGATCTCCCTGTCGCTCTTGTTTCTCTCTTGTCATACTTCTGAACATTCCTGAATGTCTTCTCTCTTCCCGCCGTGTCTCAGGACTTGCTCTGGTGGTGGGTCTTGTGCTTTACATCTCCAGTATAAATGATGAAATGCTGAACAGGACGAAGAGCAATGAGGCCTATTTTACCTATAAGTACGGCTGGTCCTTTGCCTTCGCTGCCATCTCCTTCCTGCTCACTGAGGTCAGCAACTGCACACGAACACAACACCTAATACGGCTGATTATCACTGCTTTATTCCAATCAATGCACATCCTTCAGAAAAGTAGAATTCACATGGATGGATGGATGGATGGATGGATGGATGGACGGACGGACGGACGGATGGATGGATGGATGGAAGGATGGATGGTTAGATGGATGGATGGATGGATGGATGGATGGATGGAAGGATGGAAGGATGGATGGTTAGATGGATGTTTTTGTGTTGTACAGATATATCTATAGAAGAATTAACTCAACAAATATCAAAATAAAATACAACACTATGTACTCTAAATTCAACTGTGTGCTGTGTTGACTTCAAGTACAATTATGAACGTTTACTGCCCTCTAGTGGTCATAGTTTCAAACTGCAACACTACGTTAATGGCTGTAATTGGCATTAATATCAACATTTCGAATCTTCCTATTGTGATTCTTACAAATAACATGAGTGACATCCACACTCACAATATAACATACAATATAATTAATATAGAGCTATTATAATAACAATATTCTGCAGTGGAAATACATTTATCAGTTAGGCTACAGATGTTCACTGCTAACACTTCGAGGAAATTGATCACAAACCAAGTAACATAACTGATTCACTATGAGGTTGTTGTTGTTTTAATGACAGAAACTTTAAGATTTGGAGCTGTAACTCATTGTTGACGTGATGTACTCAGTCTGCTGTGCTGACGTCATGTGCCTCCCCACCTCAGAGCGCAGGCGTCATGTCCGTCTACCTGTTCATGAAGCGCCACACAGCGGAGGAGCTCTACCAGCCCCGCCAGCACAGCTTCTACCGGCCTCGCTTCAGCAACTGCTCGGACCACTCCGGTCAGTTCCTCCACCCAGAGGTGTGGTCACGCGGCCGGAGTCCCTCCGACATCTCGAGTGAAGCGTCCCTTCAGATGAGCGCCAGCAACCCCGCTCTGCTCAAATGTCCCGACTATGATCAGGTGACCTCTTCACCCTGCTGAGGGGGGCAGTCATCAGACGCCACCCAAAGGTGGGGTCACTTTGTAGTCCAGGTAGTTTTCTTCAAGGTCAAAAGAAAAAACAAATAGTTTATTGTGAGTTCTTCAGGGAGGAAAGTGTCACGTGACTGTGGCCCTGCGCATATTAATCTGTAAACTAAGTTGTGGGTTTTTATAGTCACTGAGGCTGATTACTGTTTTTCTAGACTACAGGTTCAATTTTTATATGGATTTATCATTTTGGTATTTGTTATTCTTTTCCGCAGAGATCTCAAATAGTTCAGATCTAAAAAATGTATTTTATTTATTTAGAGGGTGTAGAACAAGGCTGCAGACATGTGGTCAACTTGTTTTTAACACATTTCTTTTTACAATCATTTGTAATAGTGTAATATTCTATAAACATATTTTAATGTTTTCTTGTTTAACTGCCATCATCAACTACAGTTGAATACACCATTGTTAGTCACTGGGTGAATGTATGGTTAATAAACTGTCCTGGTCACTGAGCTAGGATCAGTGATACTCGATTGATTAGCAATATGTAATGTATGATCACATTTGCTCATGATTATTTCAGACAACAGTCCATGGTTGCCTGTTGTAGCATAGCACGTTTTATTTATTTATTTTTATATCAATATATTGGGGGGGGGGTTGTATTTATTTGAATATGGTTTGTGTGTGTGTGTGTGGGGGGGGGGCACCACCACTGACCTCTGAACCATCTTTTAAAAGTATTTTGGTTTAATTTTTTCTGCTCTTTTGACCTTCCAGTGCCTCATAACTGTTTCTCTCTCTTTCATATCTCTATTTCATTAAGTAATAAATAAATCTTCTTCATTCTTTAGGACCTTTGTCACCCACCTTCAGCAGTGCTGATTCATCAGGCCACAATACAAACATTTGAATTAAATTTTCCGCACGGCAAAATGCCGAAAGCAACACAGAGAAAACACTCTATAGGCAAGAGCATGTTTCCAATGTGGTCATTAAAGTAAAACCCTGATTTCAAAGGACCAGTTTACCCAATTATAGTAGTAATCAACTGATTATGAGCTGGCCTTTATTAGATTGAACATTGAATTAATTCATGGTTAGAGTCAAAGTATTATCAATGTTATGACACAAGCTGTAGCTTGTCAGTCAACCTGTACTTTTGCCCTCTGCTGTGATATTAAATTCATCCACTGGGGGCAGTGTTTGGTATTTCTCACGGATTTTAACTTTACAAATGATTTTGTTTCAATTGCTTTGGTAAAGTCTTTGAATGGACATTATTATATTACAGGACACAGTGTGGAATTCTCTATTGTTCCTTAAAGTTTACCTGTAATCTGCTCATGTCATTAAAACATTAACAGTGATGAGTTGCTCACCAGCCATGTCCTGCAATGAGATGATGAAGTTGATTGTTTGTGGAGGTTATCTGTCAATTAGATGACGTAAACAGTGTTTCAATTATAGCTCCATAATAATCCTAGTGAGATATTTGCTGTAGAAAACTATATCAGCTTTAATTTTTTGGTATTTTTCCACAGCTGTTACTCTACTGTTTGATGTACATAGAGGTACTGGAAGAACTCTGACAGTGAGAACATACGAATGTGGACTTTTGTTTGTCTCGATTCATTCAGTCTGCTGTAGAGGATATCTAACTTCATATTAAAGCCTAATTTAGATATAAATACTCTTTAATACTGACTTTTTGTATATGACAGACTTGACTTAAGACACACTTGAAGACATATGGAAATAATCTGTTTAGAAAAAATAATTATAGATTAAAGAATAATAGAATATTTTCATGTGAAAAGTTTAACTGGAGAATTAATTTTCACCATCATCAGTTTGAAATAAATTGTGATGTCACAAAATCATGTACTTGTGTTGTTAAGTGAGATTAAAGGTGAACAGAAGAATCAGACGACTGTGAGAATGTCCTCTTACATCAAAGGGAAGTTTTGGTGTCAGTAAAGCATTTGTTCAGAGTGAATGAGACCTTTTGTGTTGAGCTGCACATTATAATAAATCATAATAATTAAGAAATGTAGCCGTGTTTCAGAAATATCTTATCTTCTTATTCTTAACTGTCATGTTATTGACCCCTCAACTATTCCCTTGATCTTTTCCTACAACACCAATAGAGGGCGCTCTCTCCTCACTCAGTTCCAATCATCTCCCACTCTGATCTCACCAAATGTTCTCCTTTATCTTTCATGTCCTCCTTCATCACCTATCACTTCACCATGTGTTCTATCATATTCAGGTGGTATTATGCACCGCTGCTTTGCAGGACTGAGGACGCCATACGTATGCAGACTGTAACATCTGTATAATTAATTAACGCCAGCTCATTACTTATGCAAATATGTAGGTCAAGGCCAGCATTAATAATAAATATGCAACACATCTGCTGTACGCTTCATGTATACTTTATGTAGATACACGTAATGTACAACGTGACCAATAGCTTTGACAGAGAATATAAAAGTTTATGTAGCTATAAGCCCACACAGGGCAGTAGAGGATAATATCTGCCCTGATCACAAGGCGTCCATTGTCATTTACAATCACATAGAAAACTATCGATGTAGACTTTATAGTTTTTGACATCATCATCAATGATTTTATCATCATCGTCATCATCTCTGATATTACTGTATTATAATTAGAATCATTAACACCACATCAAGCACCATTTTCACAATACTCTTCATCATCATAAATACAATGTCTTTCTCACACATCAGTCATGGCTTTTTAACAGCATCGTCACAGTTATTGACCCCAATATCATCATTATCATATTATTATTATTATTTTGTATGATTATGTTTAAGGCTTTTTATAAAGACGACCCCAAACTTCAGCTGATGCAACCGTCCGCCTGTCGGCTCCAACATGTTAACACAGAGTGTGCATACTACAACAGAGAGACCGCAAACCTATACACTATATATACATACATAACTTAAGCATACATTGTTTAACAATTACAGGTAGTATTAAACCATTTCACAAATGAAAATAAATACAAAATGATAGTTGGTTATATTCATATACTTTAAAGAAGAACACAAAAGCAAGCAAAGATCTTTAGGATTACAAACCAAATGCAAACAGGATCACGACAACACGGCGACCTTCACTGACAGGCCAAGGACAAGAAGAAAGAAAAGAAAAGCTTAATCGGACTGGTACCCTATTGGACCGTTGCACAGCCGAAATAAAACCCACTCAATAGACTGAAAATACTTGAAAAACCGAAAGAGCTTTTCAGTCTAAAAAGCAGGTTTGATTTCTAGTCTCTGCAAAGGCGCCTTTACTACTCAACCAAAATAAAAAGTATGCACATTTCAAAATTCTCTGCTCCACACAAATAAATCAAATCAGCCCAGCTGACTCGAGACTGTAATGCTTTGTTAGGAACCTAAATCTAAGCCAGCCCTGTTTTGTGAGGTTACTCTCAGCGGCGCTTCAGCCGTGGCACCAGGGGAGAAGAATTCAGCACCAGAGTGAGATGGTGGAGGTGAGGTTACACTGCGCTGATCTGCCAAGAAGCTCTCTTTCCCAAAGACGTCTCAACTCACTAATATAGTTCAGACAGTCATTTGTCTGTGGAGCTGAACTCTGATTTTGAATTACAACGCCCCGTTCAAAAAGCACAGTGGAGGGCACACTTCTCTTTTACACCCATACTGTAAATGCTGTGTGCACTAATA
>CAAKHC010013899.1:10916-29255 GCA_901007825.1 Macroramphosus scolopax | reverse complement strand
TTTAAGAATAACAAACCCTCTCTTACAGGAACACACACACACACACACACACACACACACACACACACACATACACACACACACAAAAATATTGGTCTATAATAACCCACATGCATGCATGTGCACCTGAAACATGGCAGTTCTGCTTTAGCGAGACTTGGATACATGATATGATGAGAGGGTAGGGGGGGGTCGTATATGACATGGAAGAGAAACAAAGTGGCTGGTGGTCGTTTGCTGCTCCAAGTCCACATATCAGAGCTTCCTGGAGCTTCGGTGCTCCTTCAGTGGGCTGTAATGTCCCCCAACAAGTGCACAAGACTCGACAGTTCAGGAGAGGTTCATCTTCAGGATCCGAGTCCGTTTCAGTCGTTCCTGTGGAGAACCAGCTTTGCATTGTGTGGATGATGTGCTGAGGGAAATTAAGGAGGAGGGGGGTTGTACACGGTGATCTCTCTTCACTTCTTGTTGGCAATGCGTCTCTTCCTGGTGGCCAGCATGTCGTAGAAGGGGTCTCTGCTAATGCTCGCCCTGGAGAAGCCAATCAAAGGACAGCAATGAAATAAATAACAAGGCCACATGAGAGGAGGGTCTTGAGCATCTTTGATATGGAAATGCAGGCACATTTATACAAACCCCTGCCTTGACTAGATAAAAAAAAAAAAAAGGAAAAAAGTTTGTGCAGTGACCTAGTTTGGTTTCCATGGTTTCTGAAACGGACCACCCCTCACAAGTTCTTTCTTGGTACTTATGGTTTGCTGGAACCTCTCATGGATTCTCTCCTCCAGAACTCCGCCAAGCATGTCGTGAAACACAATCACACACTCTGCACACCGCTAGTCTGCATTTTTATACGTCAAGGAGGGCGAACAATGGCGCTCGAGATTATTGACTCTTCTGCGCTCTTTTTAGAGCGATGGAAAGGCGGCGTACAATGTGAGCGAGTGAGTCAGGAAGTCATTTGGGCTCCACTGAGGAGCCCAGTTTCACGGCTGCTAAATCCTGTTAGTACCAGCACAAAGCGAGAAGAGGCTCAACCCCCCACTGCGGATATTTCTGATTCCCTTTACACCGCCACGCGCTGAAGAATGAGTCTGTATGCGGTGAATATCCTCTTCTTTAATACTGCTCATTGTCATTTCAAATAACCTAATTTCATAAAACAAAAACTCCACTGTGGAGTGATGAAGTCCAAGTGAGGCAGCCGTGACCAACACTAAATAACATTTCCTCCTTTCCTTCTGTACAAAAATATGTAAATAAATATATTCTATGGACATGACATAGTTCTCTCCTTTACGAAGCCCTGCATGATTATATAACAGACGGCAGCCCGGTTGGTCCAACATCATTTGAGGTTGTGTAATTGAAACTCAAGATTATCAGATAAAACGTCGCTTCTGTGACCGCCTCGACTTTAGAAGAGGAAAATGATGATATCCATAGGAAACCTTCTTATCCCCAGAATCACTGTCCTCTTGGACCCCTCTGGGTAAGCGCAAGCCGCGACTTGTTAGCCTCCGTGGCTGCGAACGCGTCACCCCCAGTTGCTTCTCCTGGATACGTTTGCTGGCTCACCCCTTGGGTGTTATAAGCAGTGACTAATCCCCCATCATTTCCCCAGAGATTACCCTTAGAGAGTATGGCGAGAGGGGGAGGAGGAGGAGGGATTGCACTTTATTACAGTGTACAAGTGTTCTGTTCTGCTGAGCAAACTCTCTTTGACATTGCACCATCTTCCATGCAGGCGATTACAGAGCATCGAACATTTAGGTCACTGACGGCAGCGTAAGCACTCCGTGGTTTGTTGGCTGTTTTACTGTCTCTTTAACATTGTAATGACATATTCCCTAACACTACCTACATCAGCACATATTCTGATTATCTTCTATATAAGATGAGTGAAGTCAGTTACGATATTAGAAAGTTATGTGTTTTATGATAACCATTGTTGAGTGGCAGCGTCGGTGCTGAGCAGGTTCACTGCGGGATTTTATGAGCGTTTTCTCGAAAAACAGCTGCCTGCTGCATCCGAAAACAACACAATTAAAGTGGTGGGAGTGAATTCAAGCAGTTAAATTGCAAGCTAAACAATGAGATGAAACCTTCTCCAAACCACAGTAAAGCAGAGGGGAGCTGCAGAGTCAGTGATAAGTCTCTGTAGGTCAATCAGAAGAACCTACAGTTTGCATGGGCATGTTCCCCGAAGGAGAGGGGAGTGTTACAGTCTGCCATCCCTATGGGGGAGTTTGCACTCTGACTGCCATGCCAATGATCCCGGCTCTTTGGCGTTGCGTTCAGTTTGTATGCTATGTTCCCCGTAGACCCAGGTGAGGTGACTGCTCTCTCTGGTGTCAAGTTGTCAGGTTTGCATGGTTGCCTGGCAACCAGCAGAAAGATTCTTCTCATCTAACACTCAGCAAGAAGGCAAATACCCCAAAATGCCAAAGTTTTTCTGCAGGTATACTGAAGAGTCTTACTTGATGGACTTAATCCACTCCTCCTTCTCCTCCGGCGTGGGTGCTGATATCCTGTACACTACGTGGTTGCCCTCGACAACTCGTCCATCTGCCTCCGTCTTGCAGGCTTTGATCACCTGGCCTTTGTGGCTTGGGTTGTAGAGCTCAAAACAGTTCTGGAGGGCAACAATGAGCAGGGCATCACTGATGTGCAAGCGGTTAGATAATTAGGTCTTACTGCTCATTACCCGAGAATTTATTTACAAGGGGAACGGCCAATAAACCCTGATAACAGATGAGGAGAAAACAGGCATGATTCAAGGGTGACGTATCTGAAGAAGCAACACTCACAGGTTTCCTGGGCTCCTCCACCTCCCTGATGCTGAGATTCTCTAGCGGGATGATCCCACGAGGCTCCTTGTCCTGAAGGAGAGGGGGATGAGGAAGAGAAGCATGAGAGGGACGGACGAGAAACACCAAGTGAATACAAAGAGAGGGGAATTGCAGAGAGCGGAAGAACACCATAAAGAATATAGATCAAGGAGGCAAATATATAAGATTAAGATGAGAGACAGAGAGAAAGTTAAAAGAGGAATTGAGATGAGTGAAGTGAAGGCACACGTGACATGTGTTGCTAACATGGAAATAAACCTGAGCAGATAATGTGTGCATGGGGCAGACCAGAGGACGGGACATAATGATAGTGTCCTGAAGGATAATATCAGGGTAGAGAGAGGACAGTGCTGATGTGGCAGCTGGCAGGGACACACAGGCAATGATAAAAGACTTCAAGGACGGACATAAAGAAAGGAACACTAACAGCCATTTAGATACACAAACAAATGAATAAAGACACGTCACACGTCCGAACATCGGGCTGATTTGATAACATCTTAAATGTGACAACAACAATTTATGATTCAAGTCAGTAACTTTAAAAGGGATCAGATCTGACCCGACTCCTCAGAAACCCTTAATAAGTCGACCTTATTACATTTGTTCACAGGTCTCTTAACACTTTTACAACAGCAACGTCACAGACAGCAAGATTTAACTGCAGTGTTCCCACTACAGTTGTTCCCGGACCGTCGCCGCGCTAAAAGCAGTGAGTCAGACCTTCTCACTCACATCAGTGTGATGACGGTAGGCACTGTTAAACTGTTATTGCACTCTAAACAGACAGTATGTTAAATTACTGACGGGTTTTGGAAGCTGAAGTAGTCCTGCAAAAAGGAGCAAAATCACTTACTCACTGCGACATTTTATGACACGACTACAGTCAACAAAAAATAAATAAATCCTGTTTTATTGTTGAGGCGGCTGTTTCTCTGTTGATTAAATGGTGGAGACATTTAGACAGCTGCTATGCTAACGTATCAGTAGGAAGTACGAAGAGCTACCACAAGCCCCAAAGATTGTCATGATCACAGAATTTGTAGCGACACCTTCAAATCTTCATCATTCAGTGAACCATTTTCATTTCATTAGGTGTTCGTGGGCTGCGTAGAATAACGAGCTTGCAAAGAAAATGATCATATGTTCATATGACACTCACTGTTGTGTATTCAAAGTAGTAGAGGCAGTTGTCCGTCAGGATGAACCACCTTCTCTTCCAGGTTTTCACTCTGCCTCCTGTAAGGAAGAGGAAGAGGAGACAGGACGTGATGCAACAGCCACAGTGATAGACTGACTGTCTCCACTCAGGGAAAAAAAGCAAAAGGCGTAATGCTCCTTTACGAAGCCTCTGACTGTTGTGCACTTATTGTGTAGAAGTATCATATGAATATTTGATGACAACTATCAAAAAGGCTCAAGACACAAAACATTTATACCACTTCAGGGTTGTTTTCCTCCTATAAATTAAGTGTTAAAGGCTCCTTATCATCAACCACATGGTGATGTCACAACAACACATCATGTAATGCAGTACATGCCATTAAAGAACAATTTCTATGTTTGTCCTGGTGTTTACGTTTTTGGTTTCTGACCTCTGACTGCAGTTGATAGTACAGCAAACAACAGCACTAGAACAATCTGTGATGCTCTTTATTGTTGAGTTAAAAACACTAGACGCCAGAGGGAAACCTATTTGGAAATGGAAAAATATCACATTTGAGCCAAAATGAGGCGAACTCAGTTTGTGATTACAATCAACTCTCTCCCAGCTTAGTTTACGATGACTCATACAACTGATGAATTATTACTAACTATTCATATTTAAAGGCAACAGGATAAAACCTTATTGGCTCTCAGGAGAGGTGAGCAAACAGCACTTGATATGAACCAAATGTGGCACCTAAAGCACCCCTGAGGGAACACACACACACACACACACACACACACACACACACACACACACACACACACACACACACACACACACACACACACACACACACACACACACACACACACACACACACACACACACACAAAAGAGAAGCGCAATGACAAAAACACACCAGACCCCAGAGCAAGTTCTCCACCTCATGTGTTAACTTGTGCCAACTACATACATAAAAACAAAGACAAAGAGTGCAGAAAGATCTAACTCGTTGTTATGAAGCAGAATCTCCCCTCCGGCGGAGGCTGCAGAGTCTCTCTCGTGTCGGAGGAAAAACCCAGTTTGCTTCAGAGATGTAATGAAGGGACGGTAAGGAAGCTCTCATGGTGGGAGAGCAAGTACAAACCTGGATCACAGCACGGAGACGTGTACACGAGCACACAAAAGAGCATCTAGTGGTTTCCCACATGTGTGTCAGAGCGCATGAGCGTACTTCGACTAACTTTCCCAATTCCTTCCTCTCATGCTACACACCCCTTACAGTCATGTTTGCTAGCAACACATTTCCACTGCAGCATTTCCTTCCTGTTTTCTTGGCACCTAACATGTGCCTAAATGGGCCACGCATAATTACATACGCTCCGGGTTTCCTTATATTTCAATAGACTCCGGCTATTGAATTAGCGTGGCCAAATTTCCGCTCTGCGTACAGAGAGTTGCTAAAAAAGGCATTTCTTCTTCACATCCTCCAGGGTTTATTTTTAGAGTCAAATTAGAGATATTATAGTGAGAACTAGCGCGGGAAATGGCTGCAAGGAGGCACTGTACTAGAATGTAATCATGTTAGGTCTGCGAGGCACAATGGGGCTGTTTGCATTCGTACTCACGCAGTTGAGGAGACGTTACATAGGCTGAGTGGAATCTGCAGGTATTTATGTTCTGTCGTGTATGTGTGTAAATAGTAATGAGCCCCGTCACCTGCAGTGAGTTTTCCTTTTAACAGTTGACCCCATATCCAAGTTACTAAATACTTTTGTTCAATAATCAACCTGAGAAGGGTTAAAAGTGCTGAAGAGGGACTTCAAATGAAAGGGATGAGATTATTTGTAATAAGAAGAAGGAAATTAGATCGATGTAGTGTGAACAAATGCAAACAAACATGGCAAAATAAGACCTTACTGGTGAATCACTTCCTCCGGTACAACCTCTGCACAAATGCTAACACACACATCTAAAATATGAGACCTCAGCACTCAGTGAGACTGTGACAGTCAAAGTAACCTTCGTCCTCAAACCTGCAGACTGAAGCTACAGTTGTAGAGAGAAAAGTACCAAATAAAGCCATCAAGGAGTTCTGGTGTTTCCTCAGCAGGGGAATGTGTGCAGACACACTAACCTAATTTAAGCAGCCAGCCCTCTCTGTCTGGGTTGAAAAACGTGTGTGTCAGGTCATTGCCATCATCCTCTGGGATCTTAAAAGGTTCACTCTTGATGCTGTCGTATAGATTCTGGACACAGAGATAGAAAACAGAAAGAGAGAGAAACGTTGTGGGACAGAAATATGAACACATGAGAACACACACACACTTCTGCTTCCTCCTCCAAACATTCATCAAAGTCTTCAGAAACACGGTGCATTAAACACGACATTGACAGATTCTATTTCCAAGTCAGAGAGTGAGACATAATGATTCATACTTCAGTGACTCTGGGAGCTGGTTTGAGTAGAAAAGCACAAGCATGGTGATGAATCGGTGTCTTTAAAAAGCCTGTTTTTCTACTTAAACGAAGCCAAGAACCTTTCGATACAGACGACGGTATCAGGGTAGAGAGACGACAGCCTACAGTATGTTGGTAGATCAACTGGTTTTTATGTTTTTTTCCTACGAGAGATCACGGAGGATCATTAGCATCAGTATCTGGGGAGAAGATCTCATTCTGATGAGCTGCAAGATCTGAATTAGAGAAGCGTGACTCTGCTTTGCATATTGGAACAACTTCCTATATCATTCATTCTGTGCTAAATATTAAAACAGGATCTTGAATTATTCTTAATTATAAAAAAGTTGCATTTTCATATGTTTTACCAATGTGTTGTTAAACTGGCAAACCCATGTTGCGCTGGATACATTTGTCAAAGCTTGCACACTGATGAAGTCAAAGCTCTCACCCTGAGTAGCTCCTCTGGGAGGTCTCCCCCCTCATTAATCCCTCGGTTCATGGAGATGAAGCGCTCCACCGGGGGCTTGTCTCTGACGTTGGGGTTGTGCAGGCTGGTGTTCAGCATAATGATAGCAAATGATAGGACGTAGCAGGTGTCTGCAGAGGTAATTACAGACAGTGTCAATGTAAAGTTCAGCATAGGTCTGTGTGGCTTTAACATGTTTTCCTGATTGTAGTTTATGGATTAGTTAGTAAAAGCACTTGTTTTTTCGAACTAGTGTAAATAAGTTCATATCAAGATCAGTTCCTTAGTTTTCTTCCTCAGGGTTCATTCAAAACGGGACTTGTAATGAAAAGCTGCCTTTAAAAACAGGCTGCGGCTGCAGAGTGGAAGGCATTTTTCCTGTTTAAAGTACCAATGATTTGTGAGAAAATAGGTAGCAATCCATTAGAAGATTTTCTCACTGCCAAATTTAGAACTTTGCCTAATAAAAAAAGAAAATTCAATCATCAAAGAGCCCATTCTGGGACACACACACACACACACACACACACAGGCTCTTTGAGGGAGGCCATGGTGCAATGAGTGTCCCTTACAGTTACATGCACGCACGCACGCACGCACGCACGCACGCACGCACGCACGCACGCACGCACGCACGCACGCACGCACGCACGCGTAAACATCCTCTGCACTGTGATTTACGGCCGTGTGTGTGCCCACCAGGACTCTGAGATGACCAATAACTAAGACTGCGTGCGTCTCCACTGCACCACATCAATATTCATGACCTGAAATGTAACCTGTGTCCTCCTCAGCACACAACCGTTTAACACAGGAGCAGCGGGCAGCGAGGAAAGACTTCACTAAGGACCACTATTGACCAGTGATCAATGTCACTGCTGGAGACAAGAATACTGATTACACTGCAATTAGCAAACAAGCTGCTAACTATGGTGGAAAATGGAGATGTGCTGTAATTAGATTGCTGGAGGATTCAAGTTGAGACAAAAAGGCAAAGAAAGACTGAAGACATTTATGCAGACATAATGTTCTTATGACCAGTCTCTTACAAGAATCTCTAGTGTTTTGGCTACGTGTTTGAGAGTTTACAGCTTGGACAGTTGTCTAATGAGGGAAGACAGAAAGTCAGGGGCATTGATCTGAGGCCAAGGTGGTCTGGCTGGCCTACACTATCTGTCCCAGACTGTCTGGCCGAGTCCAACTCGTATATCTGCTGTAGCCGTGTGTGTCTGGTGTGTGTGTGTGTGTGTGGTACCTGTGGACTGGAAGACACCGGGATTGCATTGGCAGTACCTGGAGGCAAATGCCTCCATCATACGATCAATCTTCTGGGCTTCGCCAGGAAGTCTGAAGCTCCACAGAAACTGCCTACAGCAGCAGGATGACAAAAAGAATGTAATTGCATGTGAGACTACAAGTGCAAGCAGAGAGTGCAAACCTCAGCCAAAGTCCATGTCATAAAAAGGACATTATACGCCATGTTAAACGTATATGCATAATATGGATGATCCGTGAAACATGGCTGCTTCACATCAGCCAAAGTACTTTGAGGTAATTGAATACAAGTTAAACAACTGTTGTGTTACATCATTAAAGGAGTGACCTCGCAAGTCTTCCACCTTATCATTGTTTCCTGTAATGTAGTAATAATACTTTGTATTTTCTAAACGCAGTGCCTTTATGGCAAGCTCACCTTAAGGCTTGTACGAGGTTGAGGTCCGCAAACTCGTGAAGCTCCACAAACGCCTGGAGGACCTTGATGTTGAAGTCATCCCTGAGGGAAAGTAGGTGTCACCCATTTGTTAAATTATTGACTCATTTAGACTAAAAGAATAACAGACACTAAACTGTTCAGGGTTTAGTTAGTTCAGGGTTTATGTGGAAATAAACGGCGAGGGTTTCGTAGCTTTTGGGGGTTTCGGTGGAAAGTAAGAATCCTGCAGCCAACTCGCAGCACTAATTTCAGACAGAGAGACACAGCATAACCTCCCCATTGTTTTGACAGTCCCTTTCCTCATTGATTTCAATTCGATAAGAAACACATGTCCGCATATTTATTTTATTGGCTCAGTCTTCTGTCACTGCCTCCATTTCCTGAGGCCTTGTGTCTACATCTGAGTGCATGCAGTGCAGATCTGACAGAGAGATGGACAGAGGAAAAAGAAAACGGGAAGGAAAACAAAGGGAGAACTGGATTCCTCACCGTTCTCCTAAGTAGTCCCCGATGACGGTTTTGTTGAGTCCCTCGCCTTTGTAGAGGAACTGTGCAATGTCTTCTGGCGTGTTCTGGAGAAGATCATTTTCCAACAGAAACTGGATCCCCTTATAAAAAAACCCACAAAAACAAGCACTGTTATCTGTTTGGCCTTAACAGTGTGGGAAGTTCTACTTAAGCAGCCGGTCAGTCGAATCCTAAAAGTGTGATTTAAGTATGTCAGTGTTTTCAGTTCAGGGCAGGTTCTGACCTTTTTAGGATCCATGTTGAATTTCTTCCTCCCCATGGCGATCTGTTTGTTTCTTTGTGTGGTTTTGCTGCAACAATAAACACAGAAACACCCATCACCAGTCAGTTAAGGGTGCGGTGTCGTCAGCTGACGTTTGTTCAGTTGGTATGTGGGTTCATCCAGGTTTATTTAATTCTCTGTCAACAATGGATTGAAGAAATGACTAGTTTTAAAGACCTTTTGCAGACACAAATGTGTCTTCCTCAGTTTAACCCATCCTGCAGCCATTTGGGCAAACAGATCCCATTTAAATTTAAACTCTTTTCCAAAACACATTTTGCATGTGCTCCACAGGGAAATTTCCACCTTTGGGCATTAACCCTGGGCTTACTGTGCACCACAAATAGCCCAAACCCCTCCACAGCTGCACCTGAGACACACACACACAAATACACAGCCCTAAAGACACGACCTCACTCCACCTCATCAACCAATCACATGAAAGACTGAACACAGACTGTCTAATGTTTAGTCAGGGAAGTGTCCCGGATTAATGCACACACACAGACAGCCTCTTTGACAGTTCCTGCCTCTTGAAAGACGACAGAAGTAGTAGTAAATAATTATCAATGAATGATATTGAAAATAGGGTTAGTTGTAGCACCAGCATGACACATTGAGCTCAACATCCAGACGGACATTTAAGGATCAGAAAGGTAAAGAAACAAGACAAGCTCACCTCTCCCCTACACAGGTCAGCTGCTCGATCTCAGTCATTACCTCTGCAATCTCAAACTTCAGCCGCTGTAGAGCAGAAAAGAGCAAAATGACTCATCAGAACCTTTGTATGGATGAACAGGATCGTTTCCACGGTATATGGATAGGAAGGATGACGTAACTAATCAAACTAATGAGTGACATTGGTCAGCATTTCATTGCTTCAGATCAAAATGTCAAGATACACTTCAGCTTCCATATAACAGAGGAAAACATTGACCTACATTATGGCCCCGTTCTGCACCTGGAACCAATAAAACATAATAACTCACTTCAATATCATCCAGAAGCTCCTTTTTCCTGCGCCGTATGTTCGACAGCTCATCTCTTTCCTCCAATGACAGGTCTTCAGGTACTGGAAAACGGAGAGAAGGGAAAATGAAAGAGCATGTGTGAGAGAGGAGAAGCAGGGATATGAGGACATATTAAATTAATTCACCGTCCAACCAGACAGTCAGAGGAATTTGAGTTCTGCATACCTGCACAGTGAATCCATTCCAGCACATATTTCTCTTGACCTCAATTGATACACTCATTTGTCTTTTTACTCTTTTTTTCTTTATTTCATGTCATCTTACACTCTTGTTTTTCTACTTTTATCTTTTGCTTTGAATGAGCTCTGTGCATGAGAAGCTGCACTTGTACACTAACAAAAGGGGACATTTCCCACAACAATACCTCTTAATAGCAAATAAAAAGTTATTATCTTAAAGTGTAGCGGAGTTGTAAAACAAAAGCCACATAACAAGCAGGTTTCTCGAGGGAATTATTTTTCAAATTTAACCACAGAAACTTCCCTGTTGAAAAGCAAATTGACTATAAAACACATCCTTTGATAAACACCCGGCCGCAGAGCATCTGGCGAGGCCTGCCCACTCAAATATTGGCTTTCTGATAGTTGACTCTCGTCGGGCCCCCATGTGGGGTAATTAACATTGTAGACAGACAGCAACGAACCTGGCGACATGCATGTTTTATTGCATGTCAACTCTGAAGAGCAAACACACCGTGTGCACAGGTGAGCACATGCGATGCAGGACATGCACTTCACACACTCACATTTCTTCCATTCTACACTGCCACCTATTTATCCTTCATTTAACCGAGCCACGTCAACCTCTCCCACGGACCCTTCGGAGGACACCCCCCCCCCCTTCCTCCACACATCAGAAAACACCAATCCATTTGAGAGTGAGCTGACAGGAAGTAGGTCATTTTCACACGGAGCCATACCAGATTGAGCTTCTCCTGCGCTCTCTCTCTCTCTCACACACACACACAAACACACATTATCTCTCGCTTTGTCCGCCCCCAACCCATAGTTTAAAGAGTGGGTGAGAGCTGATTCAAAACCCCCAAGTGAATCATACTGCTAAGAAGCTTTGCAATTCATAGTTTTCCCCGGTTGTCCCCCCTTGACTGTAAATAATGAAAAGAGAAGTTATTTTTCTCTCTTCTCTATCTATCTACTGCATCTCCTTCTCCCTCCTCAAAATCTTCCTTCTCCCCCATCTTGCTCTGAGACAGAGCGACAGAAGCAGCATGGACCATTAGGTTATTATGTTCTGAGGGCATGAAGCTCATGTTATCACAGATGAGCAGCCAGTCAAGAGAGCAGGGGGATCCAGATGGGTTTAGATAAACTGCGGGATCATCACTCACACATGCACTGATGCTCACAAAGGGGGTACAGACATCCTAGTGACTGTTGTAGCTGTCTGTTGGTCACAATTTGTCCCTAAAAACATGGCATGTTACGTAAGATGTCTTGTACCTGATCATGGGAGGAGATGCCCAAGGAGAGATTGATTATGTATTACGCTGCATGTAAGAAAACGCACATCTGTTTTGCAGAGAAACATCTCCGCCTCTTCAAACCAGGTGTAATCCAGATTGCACATTAGATGCATATATAAGATGAACTCCCATAGGCAATAGAAGCAGTACTCAGTATTGCTCATATGTGCGATGTTAAAACCTTTACTTTAGTGTGCATGTTTATGTCATGACATGTAGTTGACATGGGTTGGTTGTAACATTGAGTTTACATGCGCCATCTCTATCCTGCATTGGCAGACAGCTGATGCTGATTTAATTAAACCCTTTAAACCTCAATGTAAAACAGATTAATTGTTTCTAAGTTACATTATTTAATTTGACTTGCAGAGTGGCAACAGGGAGCTAGATGGGACTGTGGGTGGATGAAACGAATGTTATGCAAATGGTTTCGTTTCCTCTTTTTTAACCTGTATTCATTTAACCTCTAAGCCTTACAGTGCTGAGAAAAAACAAGAAATGTGAATATGTTTATTTCCATTGGAGAGTGTACAGCTCCAGTTGCTCTGATGAGCAAGAAGAAAAAGAACGAGAAGGATCTTGTGGTGAGATTGTTTTGTCAACTACTAAAAATTTGTCCGAGACTTGACTTGACCTAAATCTGTTTTTTATTTTACTCGCTGCTCTGAAATACCAATGATGTATTTGTTATTTTTGGTTGTAGTTTGGGAATGAAAAGTGTGACGTGGAGCAGAAAACTCTAAACCTAACATCTTTCACGACCATAGAAATGATACAATATGCTTCATCATGGTATGTCTTACCACCTGCTTGTGAAATTACCGATATCAGGATGGTATTAAAGTCATAACGCACAGCCTTAAAACTTCTTCACTGGCTCTGTCTGTATGTCTGCACACTCCGTAGATCGTATGGGGATGAAGATTTAAAAAAGAAGATGAAGCAATCAAAAAAACGAGAGAAAAATGTTGAAAAGAAGCAACATTCAAATGTGTTCAAATCAAAGAGACAAAAGGATTCTCTCACTGCCAAAAAGCAAAGAAAGTGGGAGACTCAAGAGTGATGAAGAAACAGATCCCATCCCACCAGACATCTTCACACTCTGCTTCACACTCTGCCTCGGTTGCTCCTCCGGGGCTTCACTTCAGCAGCCCTAGGTAGCAGTAATTGTGGAGCAAAGAGACTGTGCAAGCACTCTAATGCAGAAAACACGCCATCCTCCCTCCTACTCTGTCTGAAAGAACTCGCCTGGGCCGGAGAATGGGTCAAATTGTCTGAGGATGCAGAATCAGTAATCTGATATCATTGTGAGGGCAGCAACTACTGTACAGCCAAGGCGTTACGTCTGATGCATTATACATGAAATCTGGAAAACTATGAGTATGTTTGTGTGTGTGTTCCCATAGAGAGATGTGCTTGATAAAAACACATTAGGTTCTATACCAACGCTCCACGCTTCCCCTCAGGCAGAGCCACATAGATTACCAATGCAAAACCTCTCAACCTTTTCATATTAGGACTTGGGCTGCCGTTCCAGTAACAATCAATACATCATCATAATATTTTAAACTTGCATGCTTAGCCTTTTTCCATCATTGATTTTGAGGCCCTGCATGGAAGAGTAACTGCCAATGTGCTGAAAGTTTTCATAGACACGTGGTCCAGAGTTCCTACACAGAGACGGTCACTGGGTTTGTATCGTCCTCTTTCCGAACTCACCATCACCTCCAGGTTTGTCCTCCTGGCCAAACATATCAGCCATGTCGAAACATCTCTGAGGGTCAGGAAGCAGGTGAGGGAGGATATAGCCGAACAACATCCATCATCAAAGTCAGATGATCCATCTTTACATATCAAATCCCACTTTTGATTTAATTTAAATGTTCTCACCAAAGCTTGCGGTTTTTAGAATCTGCGATTCTTTTTTTTTTAAAAGCTTGTCAGCAGATCTATTTCATATATTGCAGGAAGTAAGTTAACAGGGGGACGAGCCACAACGAGCTGCTGACTAAGCATATTTTCTGCAGATTATGTGAACCAGCCTGACTCAGATGCATCATCAAGATCAAAAACTCTTTCTGCAGTGCCATTCTGCAGTGTAGCAATGACTTGTGTCACGCATGCAAAAAGAGATCTGATAGCTGTTGCTCACAGCGCGATGAAAAATGCTGATAACGGACTTCAATTCAACAAAGAGCCACACTGAAACTGAAGTTTGTGTGGCTGCATTGTAGACAAATACACAAGTTACTTTTCCTTTGTTCTGGGCTCTGCAGCCATAAAACACCGTTGTCAATCCCCACTTTTTATTCACTTTATGTCACAGTTAGAACGTCATTTGTTATAATCAGTGTAGAACCTCATGACTTAATTTCGACTGAAACTTATGACTGGCCCTGATCCAGATATTCATAAGGGTCCTAATAAGGATAACAGAAATCACAAGCAAATGATGGAAGCTACTGATAACGGAAACTATGTTTCCACGATGCACGATTACAAAACATCAATGATATTCTTTGTCAGTCTGTATTTCCGTCCGGTTACAGTATGATCCTTTTTTCTTTGGTCACACCAAAACATTCCAAATGGCATCGATATGAAAGGTTTTGCAGGGGCTATTTTCTCGCTAATATTGTCCTGCTAAAAATGAGCTAAGCTAGCGATAACTGCAAGATAACAGTGTTATTTTGACTGGCACGAATTTTTGGCATTCTCACACAGAGTGTGTTTGTTTTTAAACTGATCATTTGATTGTATGGTCCCGGTAGTGTAAAGTATAGGGACGCTCTGCCCCCCCTATTTGCTTGGAGTGTGAAGTATGAATGCATTCGATCGTTGGCCAATACTTACACATAGTAACTTTAAATGGTATTTTTACTCCTTACTCAACGAACAAGACTCTTGTATGCCGAACCTCAGTTGATAAAACCTGATTTTCTTCTTTCAGAGTAACAATCTTTGCCAAAATGATGACAGAAAAAAAAGACAATAGCAAGCCAGCAAACTGAGCCAGTGGAACAATTCCTGATTTTTACCAGGCTTGCAGCGGGACAATGGAGGGGGCGTGTGCTTTGATTAGGACCGCTGGGCTTGTCTTCTTGTTACAATAGCAACCATGTAAACATGAGGCAGTTCCCACCACTGGATAATTAAGACGCACTTACACAAGTTCACTTCAACAGCCAATGTTGGATTGTTGGCGAAGCTCCTGCAAATCCATGAAACCCATCTGGATTAAGAATGGTGCAAGGAGCTGGGAAGTGAGTCAGGGACAGACCGACAGAGGCCCAGACATCAGGTGAGATGAATATTTGAAGACCTATATCGGATTCATTATTATTCTTTAACGACATTCAGGACAAAATAGACACCACTTTGCCTGTTCCACTCTCCAGTTTCCAAGATGCCTGACATGCCATCTGCAGAGGTGTCTGTGTGATGGTCAGTGGGTGTCAGCACTGCAGCAGCCTGTTGGAAGAGCTTCACAGTTGCACAGCTTTTAGCAGATTGTTTCTCACTTACGTAAGATGCAATTGTGGTGGGTAGGTGTGTAGTAATTGTTTTTCCCCTCTGCGTTACACCTACTCGCAGCTCTAAAGAATACTTAAATACAGTGGAACACACACACACACATGCACACATTGACAGCCTCTTTGACAGTTCCTGCCTCTTGACAGATGACAGTAGTAGTATAGAAATAGCACATTCCTCCAAAAGCAACCGCCGACTCCTGTCCTACTGGCTCTGTACAGCTCATATCTCATCCTTCATCTCTGTCCACATTTGTGCATCTCCGCTCGCTTGTCAGACACACACACGGGGCTCGATCGCCTCCTTTCAACATCTCTGATGAAGAAATCAGTCGCCTTAATAAAGACTCAAACTAGCAAAACGATTTGGCAAATCCTTTTCTATAGTTATTGAGATGATGACAGGGTTTTGGTCTATATTTCCCATTCGATCGTCAGCACTCAGGGCGCGGCGACAGCAGCAGGATGCACTTGTTTTAAATACAGTCGAATCACCTTAAGAGCATCAGTTGCAACATTAATGAGGCTGGAGTACCGGTACATGATACTTCCTGTCCACTTCACTTGGTCCCGTTGTAGATAAAGCAATTTTCTAATCCTCACTATTGCCAACAGCTGATATGCATCAATGACTGTGCACTTCAACTAACTTTATGGCCATGAATGGTTTTCAAAGGATAAGTCAAACATATTTTTTTTGGCCGTTATGATTTATCCCCTGGGAGCAATAAAAGTTAAATTCCATGGCAATCTATCTAAGAGTGTCTGGAACAATATTTTAATGGCGGATCAGCTTAGAAAACAACATTGCTATCCCCAGAGCAGTGTCAGTGCAGGCCATGCTGTTGTACATGGATGCAATACTTGGAGTCCAATATCTGACATGAGACACCTGAAGTGCATGAGCGAGCAATAACATTTGATTGATTGATGTAAGAATATTCAATAATTACATGGATTTATGTCTGTAATTGTTGTGTGATATACATGATTCATGTAATGAGTTAACGTTTGTCCCCCAGTGTCCCAGAAAGCCCCGTCAACTGCCAATAGGTCTCTCTTCCACTTCTTGTTCATCTTAAAAGAAACTTCTACGTGCTTTTCTCCAAGACTGCAGCAGTCACTTGTTGTTAACGCTCATCTCAGAAGAGACATTCACAACATTGCCTTCATGAAAATTAGATTACAACGGAAAATCAGAGCTTACATCAAACACAACATAGCCGTTTGATTCTTCAAAGCCTCAAAGAGCCTCTAACACAATCCCTTGAAGCAGCACTTGAAGACGGTATATTCACAGAACTACTTGTCACAGTCACTTATTCATCAACTCGTGCCGCTTTTGCCAAATTTCACTTAAAAAGAAATGCTTCTTTCTTCCCTTTGTGTTTGAAAATCATCCTCTGATTTGTTTATTCTCGGGCCATCGTACGTCACGACTGACAAATAAATTTGTTGAGTGATTTTGGCAGCAGTTCCTAATTTTCTAACATTCCTCAATTATGCGCATGGCTGCGAGAGGAAATGGTCTTTCATTATGATTATGCGTTACCTAATTTATCATTTCCTCTCCAGCAAAGTACTTGCTCACTCCTGGTAGATGCACATTTTTGTTGTTACATCGTTGTGCATGCTGAGCCGGCGATAAAGGATCAGGCCATCTGTCATTCTGCCATCTGTGGACTGGAAGAACTTATCTTCTTATCTTATCACATTGTCTCCATGTTGCTCAGAGTTTGCCTGTTTTTCACTTCCCTTTGAGGAAGCAGTGAAATTATTTTTCAATGAGCTTTTGAGCTTGACAGCCTGATATTTAATCCATATGCGATATGTAGGCTGACAGTCACTGGTGATGTATGTTGAGATTCACCTTCCCTGCTGGCCCCGTACGTCAATTTAACATCTGAAAGACATTGGAATTTAACGTTTGGCAGATGTTACATTTTTGTTGAAAATGAAAATCAGGTTGACGTCAAAATACGATATTGGACTGACATCAAACTTCAACGTTGGACTGCTTTTTTTTCTCCCGTCAGCACCCTGCTGATATTGTTCTTTATAATCTCACACCATGTCTGGAGAAGAGCTTTCTTAATATACCACAGATTTAACTGTTACATAATAAGACCAACGCCAGTGTCAGGAGCCCGAAGGAGCCGCAGCTCTACTGGAAGAACTCTCAGGGGATTAAATAACTATCTGCCTCTGAAGCTCTTCACCTAGTGGCGGCTGGGAAAATGGGACGATACATGAGCCACAATATTCCATCGTGCAGCAGCAAAAGGGAAGCAGCAGCCCAGACCAGTCACCCCGTGGAGGAAACTCATTTCGACAGAAGCGATCTCGTTCTTTCAGTCACTACCTAAAACCATAGGTGAGTGTAGGAACATAAAGTGAATGGAAAAGTGTGAGTTTCAGCCTCTGGCTCATGCTATGGAAATTAGGGGTGCCGCGGTTCACGGATTTTAACCGAACCGTACGGTACGACATGCACGGTTCAATACGCATTTATGAACCGCAATCTTTCGGTTCGCAATCAGAGAATTTCTTACAGCTGGCCACACTGACCGGCAGAACTGTGCCTACACTACAGCAAGCACTCTGTGCTGTAGAAATCCCCGCCCCGCGAGTAGACATCCAATCATTGGCCCCCCCCCCCCTACCGCCTGTGTGTGTGAAATCCGAGCCGCAGCCCACAGGAGTCAGGAAACAAAAGTCATCATGGCAAGCGGAGGAGTGGAGGAGAGTGCGAGAGAAAAGTTTGATGAGGCGCTAGCCTCATTCAGATCTGCGGTGTGGGAACACTTTGGTTTCCCTGTTGACTATGATGACGGGGGAGAGAAAAAAGTGGACAGGG
>CAAKHC010013899.1:0-10607 GCA_901007825.1 Macroramphosus scolopax | reverse complement strand
TGTTGAGGCTAAGTTGAGGCACTTTAATTTTTAATTCATGTTTATTGTTTACTTTTGTTTGTTCTGTTTATTTTTCTACAAAGTACTTCAATTTGCTCATAAGCAAATAAAGAAAATATTTTGAAGAGTCATTTTTTTGTTCTTTATATGTAAAATACGTACCGAAACTGAACCGAAACCGTGGCCCCAAAACCGAGGTACAAACCGATCCGTGGGCCAACTGTACCGTGGCACCCCTAATGGAAATACAATTTCCCCCCAACTCTCTGTGAAAAGGATCACAACCAAAGGAGTTCAGACAAAATTATGATCACTTGTACAAATTATGTTTTACTGTACATAGTCTCACTTAAACACATGTACTTTCAGCTTTATTCCATTTAAAATACAAGGTTGTGTACTCGGTCAGAACATAACAGTCCTCCAGAACCTCTTAAAGTGGCCTCTCTAAGTACTCAGAACCCCCACAGTCCTCACTCAGGAAATAACTGTAGTGTCTCACCGGCCCAGAGTTGGATACGGAGACCTGAGCAGTCAAACACAAGTTGCATGTTACAGTCAGAAGAAGCAGCAACACTGGACTCAGGGTTTAACTCAGGAAAAGTACAGAGCAAAGACACAATGGACCGAGAAAAAGGAGACAAAAAGATGGGGAGATATGCAAGCGGCCAAGTAGGAGTCTATTTCTGCTTCCGTTGTTCCCAGACAGCAGGAGGAAGAAGAGGCGGATGGGGAGACAGAGTTCATAACAGAGTTAAAACCTGAGCCAGGATTTCTTTTTTCTATTTATGTGGGTGGTTCAGGTCAGACTATAACTCTTTCCCAGGTTCTGTGTGAAGGGGTTTTCCACATTATGTAAGTCCTCTATTTTTGACTCTTAAATCTAAAAAAAACCTCACCGATTTGTGGAACACTTCCGATAGATTTCAACAATGGAAATCTGAATGTAGCAAGATTCTGTCAATACCCAATTATCTCGCCATTTGCTGCAATTAGCTTGAGATCAATTTGGCATGAGAGATTCACCGCTCTGCTTACGGTTACACCACCCAAACACAAAGAAAACATACCCTTAAGGAGAAGTATGGATAAAGTAGAGGTATATTACGTAATCAATAAGCTGTTGGCAAAAGAATTACTTCTTAATCAATGCTTGGAAGGTTAGCAAACGTAACTGCTTGAGCCACTGCCAGGTGAATATTAGATGGGTGGTATGCTTACTTCATTACTGATAATGCACTGATGTTAGCTGCATGAGGGGAAGGAATCCGATGTCATGAGATGAATCGCATATGAAAAAAGCACCACGGCAGACATGGAAACAGCCAGAAAACATGATTAGAATCTCGTACTTCCTCTGGACATACAATGTCAAAGTGTTTTCCATATCACACATTTGAATATCAACTGTTCTCATCTGAAAACATGCAGATTGAGATCCTCTGATTTTGATACGTCTGTTGGCCGCTGAAGTTAAGCACATGTGCCCTCTTCACAACCCTGACATGTGTGGGACAACTGCAGACCTCGTGGCAGCTTCAACAATGGAAAGCGGATGATGTTTTCAATATCACCGATGATTCCCTGAGGGAAGAACAATAATTACTCATTATTGCATAAGCCATTACTCCGTCCACTTATGAGGAGATAAATGATAGAGGCTTTGCATCATGTTCCTCTGGCCACATGAGATAAAAAAAAGAGGAAATGAAATATAATACAATACATTATTAATGTGGGGCTGGCTATGATGTATGTGCGTATTGATGAAAACAGAAATGTAACATGACAGAGGTCAACAAAGAGCTTATGTGTGGAGGAACCTGTGCCCCATGTAAAACACTCACCATCTGAGATACCCCGAGGCTACAATGTGTGTGGATGTGTGTGTTACAGTGACCCACTCAAAGCCACACCAGATTGTCAATCATACCAGATCATCATCTCTGGGAGCACTGACATTGATGCATCCTGAGTTATGGGGTTACGGATGAGAGGATGTGGACAGGAAGAGAAAGTGTGTGTATGCATGTGTTTATTGCGGTGTGTAGTAGGGGGGTGTAGACCTTAGTAAAACCATTATTCAAGCTGCCACTGTCCCTGTAAAATACAAAGTTATTGTCACCCTGACCTGCTTTGCAAAGGCCATTCACATTTCTGAACTACCACACAAATCCATCTCTCTCGCCAGAAACTATTTAGACTTAATTTAACAATCCTTTTTTTCTGTTTACTATCCTTTCATCATATTTCATTCCTGTTTACACATGTATGCTGTCTGAGTATGTGTGTGCCTGCGTCTGTTTTCCAGCACTCAAGTAGGGAAGGGACAGCGAGCGGCTCAAACCTCTGACCTATAATCCAGTAACTGTCATCCACTACCCTCCGCACTTAATCTCTTTCATTTGTCTACGCAGCCTGCTCTAATCCTCTATGCGAGCATGCATGCACACCATATAAAGAGATTCACACACACACACACACACACACATCAGCACACATTCCTATACACATACATTCCTCCACAAGTGAAATAGGGGAAGCAGAGAAACCTAAGGTATACACACAGCTGGGCCGAGCATTGCACCACTAACCTACATTGAGTATCTGACTCCACACACTGTGTGACTGCAGCATCCGCTTCCCCATCAGTCCCTCTTTGAACCTGCGCCAATTCTGCTTGACACCATCTCTCTCTCCTACATGTATACAAACCGACTTACTGTGCAAACACGCTGTCAAACACTCTCACACACACACACACACACATTGACACACACGTGCACAGACATACAGGTTGCTCAAGAGCCTGTGTGTCAGCCTGCTGCGCTCTCCGTAGCACTTCTCAGTGACAAGTAGAGCACTGCTGCCCTTCTGAATAGTACAGAGCCGCTGATGGAGAACGTGGAGGGAAAGATATGAGCGCGGCAACCTCAGCCTTTTTCACAGCACCATCATCCTCTCTCCGTATGAAGGGGGAAATTAATTTTGCATGAACAGCAGCACCGTACAGCAAAAAAAACGGAGTGGGGGTGGAAACATGCACATTTCGCAAAAAAAAAAAAAAAGAAGAAGAAGAAAGAAGCAAAGACTGATGATGTGCTTTAGTAGTTAATGACAAGTTGACCCTCTGTCAAGTCACAGAATGTTACAAATCCCTTCTTTGGCAGTGGAGTGGCAGCGCCACAAGCCCCGGGGGGGCAGACAAGAGGGCTGTAAGAGGCTGGAGGCTGGCCACACACACACACACACACACACACACAGAGAAAGAGATTGGAACAGGACGCAGCAGAGATGTCCAACAGTAAAGTGGACTAAGGAACTGAACACAAAGGTGCACTTGAGAGTTTCACTTGTATTCAGAGGCTTGCTGGGACCGACATGTCAAACATTTGGCTTCTTATCACAAGACATTTGTGTGATTGCCTTTCCTCCAGCAAAAAAGGAAGGAAGTTGTACTCAGTGGAAATATTGATCTATCCTTTGAAAGTCAATGGATTTTCGCACATATATCAGGGAAAGAAATACAATTTAAAGAAACTTTGATACCAAACAAACAAACTATTCAAATATGGAAGAACTTGAAATGAGATTATACATTATCCTTAATATTAGGAGTCAATCAATATGTTCTTTTAATGACCAATACTGATTCTTAGTAAGTCAAGAGGCCAATAGACGATATTTTGTGCAATACTCAGTTGAAATAAATGTTTAAAAAAAATTTGTGCCAAATTTTACAACACAAAACCCGACACAGGGCTTCATTTAAAGGAACATGTCTAAAAAAATTTGTGTGAAACATTAAAAGACAGAGAGCCTAGTCACAGAGGGAATTTTTATATCTAAAGTTATGGCCTGCTCCTCTTACCTCGTAAAAATGTTCCTTGGGAAAGTTATACTTCCCTCATTCGCATTTTTCAGCCAGCCAATAAAAATATGACGATAATGTGAAAAATGATGAATATCTGAGCAGATTGGCCAAACCAATAATCAGTCGACCCATACTAAGTATTATATGAAAACTTGTTGTGTCATATTTGCTCCGAGGTCACATGTTGCAGATCAGACCACCATACAACACTTAAAATATTAATAGAATAGACAGGAAGAGTTCAAACTCTTTGGAAGACCAAGACAGACCTGGCTGGCACGCAAGATAATCTATAAGGATCATTGCAACAATGACACAAAGACGTCTAAATCCTTCCACAGAGTAATGAAGAGGTGTAATCAGGTATCACAACATTACTTAATCATCCCCTAAGAGCTCAGAGAAGACTAAACTGATCCAATGGATTAGGGGGAAAACCTGATGGAGAATTACAGGATGATTCCCAGAGAACGTGCAGCATCTATTAAAAGAAGCTGTAATTTGTTTAAGTCTTAAAACATACTTGCACAAGGGACTAGAGACCAGAGCAGAGTGTAATGTATTTTAGTATGACGCACTGGATGTACTTGCAGTCAGTGGGGATACACCTTTTTCCTGAACCTCCAGCAGGTCAAACACTCTTTGTGTGCATACAAACCGCCCTCTTCCTGTCCACTCTGTCCTCTCTTCCCTTTCCGACAGAACTGAACACTCCTAACCCGCGCCCCACTCACACACATACACACACATTCACGGTGGGTACGAACTCCGATTCCTATAAAAGCCAAGTGGAGCAGGACGTCCTTTGCCTGAAATTCACTTCAGCACATGACTTCCGACTCATGGGACCTTCAGCACGCTCGGGTTTTTCTTTCCAAAGAAAAAGAGAAACGGCAGGATTAGCCTAATATCTCCCCTCTCAGTGTGTCACTCTGCTAACCAGCAGATCTTAAATGAACCTCATCGTCTGTTTGACAAAGAAGGAACTAAATACTTTCTTGAAAACCCCCTGTATGCTTTACCTTCTCTTCTCCAGACCAAAAAATAAATTTTGCAATCAGTCACTCTTAAATGTACTTTTTAAGAATGTCTTCTTTTTTTTCTAGGCAGAGAACGCAAACAGGAGGTCCAAGAGGAGTTGTACACAAAACCTCTGATCGCTTCAAATCTAGCTCTCATTGATTCCCGTTCGAGGCCATTCAACATCCAGAAAGGTGACCTCCAAACGTTTCAGTCTGCTGTAATGTCTGTTGACTCCGACTTAACTGAGTGAGGGGACGTCGTGGTTAAATGTAATGTGCCATCTTATATTCTGAGAGGCCAAACTCAACAAGTGCTGTCTGTGTTCAGTGACCGCATTGCCTGAGATGTGACACGCATGCAGAATCCCACAGTAACGTCGAATTACGTACAGAAGCCACATCTTCTCCATCTTCCCATCGACTTCTCACATCACTTACCGAGCTGTGGTGAAGAAGGCCGGTAGTCCACGGCCTTCAGTGTGTGAACAGATGTAATGTAGACAGAACTGAGTCACACTGAGAGAGACTGAAACACACGCATATAACATCTTGAAATGCTGAAGAAACATCAACACAAGCTAACTCCAGACAACATATTTGTAGCTCTGTCAGATACTCTTCCAGCCTAAGAAGAATCACATGCAGGCTCTGGATGGGTTATTTTCTACAATAATTTATTCAGAATTATCTCCCTTTGTCCAACAAACTGTGCCATTCGTCTGTGTCCATGTAGGTCAAGTGATGCTCGGTGCAAAGAGGCAAACCAGCGGTAAGTAACGGGTGGAATAAAGCAACAATACAACTTTGGATTTCATATCAAGTTTTGGGGTATTACAGACGTGTGGTACAGGTGGGGTTCTAATGTCAGTTTAAGACCCCTGCAGAACTCGGCAAAAAACAAAGCCCACTCCTGACAGATGAACAGGAACACCCTCATGCTCAACTATGCAAGTTCTTTTGGTTACTGTTTCCAGACGGTTTGAGTTTGACCTTTGGTAACGCAAACCAGACGAATGGAAACATTGACACAGTATCATCTTCACCCTCACTTGATTGAGGCAATGGACCTGCAGGTGTGAGTCAGTGTATTAGCTAAATCACATTTAGAAAATGTCCATATATCATTGTGGTTATCAAGCTTTAAAACACCTAGTAAATATAGTGTACGTGGTCAGTTGTGATTGCAGGTATATTCATGGTCACTGCTGTTAATCCACACCCACAAGCTATTTCAACAATAAGACACAAGACCTTTCAAACCTTAGTTCACGTAGATTACATTTAATCAAAAGTCACCTGACTTTCTTTGGGAAAATGACTTCTACAGAATTTTCTTTTCAGACTTTTTCAAAGTTCTGGGCCTCGATCACATCATCCCATTGCTCCTCCCTAACATCAAGCAAGGGCCCGCAGGTTCTTCTGCGTCACACATGCTGTGTACACACTCTTTTTGCCGAAACCTCCTCAAAGTCAGAGTAAACATCCACAGCTTCCCAGGTTCCTGAAAGCCCCAATTCCCTGCAGGTATTTCAATATACAGGTAGGTGAACCAGGTGACCCTTCTAAAAAATTCAAAACACACAGAGAAAGAGGAAAGAGAGAGGAGAGAGGAGAGAGAGATATTCAGCCTGGGTACCACTAAAATGTTGTATGCTATCAAAGCATGATTTGTTCCTATGCTCCGTGACACTCCTCTCTTAGCCACTTCACAGCATGTGGGCTGTGGAGGACAAACAGCAGCTGGAAACCCACTCCGAAGACCAAAAGACAAATCTTGAATGTAGCAGGCAGCTGCTGGTGCTGTCCTGTTGCCTGCCAGATGAAAGACTTCTAGATCTCCAAACCCAACGTGTAGTGTGCGTCTCTTCTCGCCTGATACGGACCGCACTGTGCCATAACCCCACAGACCACACACTCACACACACCCACTGAACTTCAAGTTGAAATGGCTGGTTTTCCCAATGTGCAAATAGAGCGGTCAGTTGCCATAGCCGCAAGCCGTCACAGGGGATACTGAGAAGCCAGTGTCTGACATTAAATGCTTTGATTCATACCATATGGGCCTCATTCATTTTGTCTCTGTCAAACACTGAACATACGGCTTGTCAGCTCTTATATATATATAACACTCTACACAGATGCACCCGAAGCAGAAATAGCTGCACATTTGATACATAGTCAAAGTGCGTCATGCAAAAGGAAAATGCTCTTGAGCAAAGCTTTGTGGGTTCTTGTTGGCTTATTGTGCATTGAGTCAGTATTATGGCAGAATGCATTGTATTGTTGTCTGTCATGCATGTCAGATGGTTTACTATAGACCCACATTGTACAGCATGACCAACTGTGCAAAGACCAGGACTTATGTATACAGATAGAAAACAAAAAATATAATCTAACATGAGAAAGAAAGAAACAGTAAGGAACGTGCAAGATATTTGTATTTAGTCTCTTTTTCCAAAACACTTAATATATCCAGCAGTTGTAAATGACAAAAATATCAAGGAGGTGATGGAAAAGAAATGAAAATCGAATCTTTATGAAAAGTATGACATGGTTAGATGGATGGTTGCGGATGGCTGGAGACTGCTCGCAGTTCAAAAGTTAGTTATGATAGAAGAGAAGGGCTCTTATCGAAAGAAACTCCAGATATACGCTGGAGAATTGATTCTCTGACAATATCTAGTCCAGCGCCACTCTCCTCTGTCTTTCACTGGCGGTGCTTCATACCTCCTTGGCCATTTTTCAAATTTAGTCTGGCACTTCATCCCCACCCCCCCATATCCCCTCCTCACATCTCTCGTCTCGCTCCCTCATTTCCTCTCAGACACCATCACTGCTACTATAACCGTGTCTCACTCTCACTTACTCACGCCTTTCTGTTCACTCTCTGACACCTCAGTATCTCATTCTGTCCTCCTTCTCGCTCGACTTGTGGCATGGCAGTGTCTCTCCCTTATTGAGGAGCGACTGTCAGATATTGAACCAGCCACATTCCTGCCACATCATACTGAGTAGATCCAACTTTGTGATCCCAACCAGCACTCACTCGACTTTGTTCTGCAGCCCCCCTGGAGCTCCCAACTCTGCGGTGGGTGCATGTGTGGGTGTGTGAGAACTTGTTCTAATAGAAAGTACAATGTGTGGATAATGTACACAACGCAAACAGCACGACAAAAACCAGCAGCATCCAGGGCACTGTTTATTCCTGATGAGAACCCCACACTAGCACCTACTCACATGCACACACACACAGTTATCATTCTAGGTCATATTCCAGCCAGCTATTTAACGTCACTGCAAGCAATGCCGAAAGGGAAAGTGTGCAAACTGCAAAAGTGTATGCGAGTGTACGCGTGTATGTGTGTACGAGTGTGCATGAATGTGTGTGATTACACCCTCCTGGCTGTTGTGAGCTATCCCTGGTGGGAATCACAGCACCATATGTCTGTCTGGGGCTGTGCTCATGTGTGCCACCGCTGGAGGCCAGCCCTGGCCGCACACAAAACAATGACAGCTTTATGCCTGAATGCCATTGCGAGCAATGCTCAAGCAAATAGTCCTATCCTGCAGCTCTGTAAGCAGTTAGCATGTGGGACTAAATACCACTGACTAGTAGAGGTGAGACAACATGCCTCATACTTGTGATTTCTCACCTCATGGTCAAACCTTCAGAAACTTCATGAGTGACATAACTGAACTATGGGACGATTTAGCCGGCAGACTTGTTTTGCAGTGGCAGTGTGTGATGTGCAGCGTGTGATTCTTAAAAACAAGCACATATTTTGTCAGGGGTCAGTAAGGGAATCAATGTTCAATTGAGATGCTTGTCTAAACATGAGATGACCTGTTGGGGCCAGAGTGACACAAGCCTTGAGTCGGGATAAGCACATGGCTGGAGCTCTCAAACTACTATGACACTGCTGCAGTGTTATCCATTCGAGGCTCATAACATTACGTCCTAATTGTCTTCCTCTCAAAGTAGGTCAGTCTTTCTCATTTTAACACATGGGTAACACAAGACAACCTCCCGAGACATCATAACTCATGAATGAGGGTTTTTAGGAGGTGTAACTTCATGGCAGTAATCTATCAGAGAAATGCTGGCATTGATAATATGATTCTGATTACTATTGAGATATGGCAGGTTACAGTGACACATTTTCCCTATATTGAAGAATATAGGGACTGTTAGTACTAAAATTGTATGAATTGAATGAATCATACCTTGGTTGTCCTCATCCATGCTAGCAGCTGTAAATCAAGATTCCCTCAAAATCGGTCACAGAAACTTCCGTTGTGCGAAAAAGGTCTAATTTACGGCAATTGCGCGTGCTAATTCCCAGGCTGCATTTGATACACAGGTTGTCTCACGGGCAGCGTCTTCTTTTAGGAGATATATTGGCCATTAAGCTTCAGCCGCGTTGGATACAACCGCTCCGGTTCTCCTTCGACTATGTGCGGTGCGTCTGTGAAGCAGCAGCCGTGTGTTTTGCTTCACTGTGGCCGAGCGCGTTGCCGTTATCCCTCCAAATACGCCTTCTCTCCACTGGTATCGGGAGAGTAGTCGACGCCGTTGCGTCACATATAATCACGCAGCTAGAACAATAGCGGATGTAAGACGTTTATCCTTCAAAATAAGATTATCATGCCCACGCCAGAACGGTCCTTTAAACGTATACTTTTATTTTGGAACTATAAATAGGAAATCTGTGTTAGTATTAGTGTATATTGACATTTGTCGTTAATCCCAACCCAGCACCGCTACACAGCCCGTGTTGCGTGTCATCGCTGATCAACCTTTACGTGATTCCAGGCGTTGCTGAAGTTGTACAAAATACTTCTTTAATCTTAATACTGCGACAGGGTCTGATTTCGCCTGTACAGTTGCAATTAGGATAAAGGAGTAAAGATAAGATTTTCTTTGTATATTAATAACATTAAAGCTCACTTTGTGATTTCTGGGTGACTTTGGATCTATTTCTAAATTGAGACATTATTGTGTAGAAGTAAGAGGTGGATAGTAACTAAGTACATTTAGTAAAGCAGTGTACTTAAGTGCAATTTTATGGAACTTACTGATGAGTATTTCCATTTAATGCTACTTCATACTTCCACTCCACTTCATTTCAGAGGGAAATGTTTTACTTTCTACTACACTGTATGTGTTTAAATTTTAATTACTGGTTACTTTTAGGATGATGTTCAATAATGAGGCTGAAAGTCTGCTTCAAGCAGGACAACTAATCACTGTTTACAGACTGTCTTTATGGTGCAGGAACAGCATTACACAGAAAACAGTGTTTTAAGGAAACTTAAAATTGGTTTGTTCAGGGACTGGCAATCATATCCTAATCCAAACAGAATTTATCAAATGAATGGAAGTAAGCTGCACAGATGTTAAGAAAACCTTTAAACTTGCATGAGCATCAGTACAGTTTAGTGCATTGCAGTATTGCAATATTAACACAATAAAAGGCTAATATCCGATTAAACCTGTACAAGACTCTTACATAAGCATGGAGCACCATCAAGTTAGGAGGGAGAACACACACACACACACACACACACACACACACACACACACACACACACACACACACACACACAGACAGAGTGTTTCCATGACTTCAAAGGCCGTTCAATTGACTTACATTCATTTCCAGATTTATTTAACCTCCTAATCTCCAAACAAGCTGTGTAAAAACATGAAG
>CAAKHC010013898.1:0-12489 GCA_901007825.1 Macroramphosus scolopax | reverse complement strand
CTGAATATGTAGAACTATGCTGACCTGTTTGTACCATCGTGTGAGGCTGCAGTGACGGTCTCTGACTAACTGACCTGGTGAGTTCCAGGTGTGTGACGTCCACATCTGGACCCGGCTAGATAGAATTTGCTGATCAGGAAATGTTTGCGATGAGTTCAGCGAACGGTAAACTGGATGCTTGACTGCCTCCACAGAGCTGGACACCCTGGAGGTTCCTCCTCTCACCCCGACCAGTAAGGAGGTCCTCAGTGAGGCCGTGACGGCCAGTTTCGATGGCTTCGCCCAGGAGAGAGTCAACCGGCATTTTCCACAAGGTGCATTTAGTTCTCATGACAGGAGTGGAGGATTCGATCCGGAGCTGGGACGTAGATTCATGTAGATCTGTGTTTCTCTGGTCAGATCCCACCTTGTGGTCTGAGTGGGAGGTGAACCACTGGCTGGACTGGTGCCAGGCTGAGTTCGGTCTCCACTGCCTGGGTTCAGACCTGAAGGGCCTGCAGGGCAGCGAGCTGTGCAGCCTCGACAGAGAAACCTTCCTGGGCCTGATGTCCGACTGCACCGCTGGAGAGATCCTGTGGGAACATCTGGAGATCATGAGAAGAGGTAGAAAAACAGAGAAGGACACAACATCTGTAATGAAAGACACTTGTGAGTAAACTTCTTGTCGTTTGATTTTAAACCTCCAGAGAACGAACACGAGTCCAGATCTGCATTAACCGTCTGCACAGTCCCATCGTACTGCCAAGCTCACAGCAACAAAGGTGGGAGTGTGTTGTTCCTTCTCCAGCTTCCCTCTCCACCTCGTATCATTCTAATACAGTCGGTGTGTGTTTGTCCCCAGAGAACTGCCTGCACTACGTTCAGGAGCACTCAGACAACCACAGCTACCACGTCCAGTATCACCCCACGGAGAAAACACACCTCCACACTCTGGACTCGGTGACTGGACAACATCAGGACTTCTACCTGCTCAAAACAGAAGATCCCAACAGGAACGGGACCTCTGCCCCCCCGCTGCCGGGAGCAGGAGGACACAGAGGTGAGAGGTCGGCTGCATTCCAAACCATCAGAGGATCCTGAACATGTGATGTTTCTGAGACCTGCTGCTAGAAACGACATCTGCTCACTGCAGAGGAGCACAAGTGTCTCGTTAATTAAAACCAAACTGTATAATAGAAACAAATCGACTGGCCTGGACGACGGTTCCAGTTCCAGTTCCAGTTCCAGTTCCAGTTCCAGTTCCAGTTCCAGTCCCAGTCCCAACGTGTCCTGGAAGGACTAAATAACCTTTGAACTGGTTGATTCAAACCTGTAGTTGTAATTTAATCCACTTATTCATTTCTGCTTGTAGCTGCATTTATAAAAATATTTAGAATTAATTTAATTTTTAGTTCTGAAATTAATTTTTAAATGATTTGCTTGTTTACTGTTTTTTCTGGAAATAATTTTAAACAATTTAATATTTGGTGTGTAAATTATTCTTATAATTCCTCTTCATCAGAATATCAGATGAAGCATTAACTTCTGATTCACTGTATTTATTAATCATCTGTAAACACGACATTAATGTTTTAATTTACAGTTCGTTGTAATAAAGTCGATGTTAACAGAGGTTGAATATTGATTAATGTTATTGGTGTTGTTGTCGTTGTCAGCTGAACTTGTAAAGAGACAAATGTTAGTTACCATCTGTTTCAGATCAAGTTGATGAAGTTACTGCACTTCACAAGTCACTGGATTCATTTAACACCTCTGAGTTATATTCGATGTACAGTTACTGTACGATGGATTCACGCTGGCTCCAGGACGCCTCACAAACCAGATATCATCTTCTGTCCTTCCAGAGACGGACTCCGAGGTGGACGTGTCTCACGGTGATGGTTCTAACATGGTGGGCTCTCTGTCGTGGGCCGGTCCACTGCATGATGTGGAGCCGGCGATGGTGGAGAACCTTTCCGGGGACGTCTTCAGTCTGCCGCAACCATACAGGAGCTTCAAGGAGTACGTAGGAAACAAGACGGATCTGGGCCGAGCCGTGATTCCAGCGGCCATCCTGGCCGGTTACACAGGTGAGTCATGACTGTTTGAGATGATTTCAGCCTTGATTGAGATGATACTTCCCTCCATGTGTCAACAGGCAGCGGACCCATTCAGCTGTGGCAGTTCTTACTGGAGCTTCTGACCGACCGCAGCTGCCAGTCCTGTATTAGCTGGACAGGAGACGGCTGGGAGTTCAAGCTCACTGACCCTGACGAGGTACATCCCATCTCTGATGGTTACACACTCAGTACATGTTGATAAATACTGATGGACCTACGTCTTATTGAGCTGACTGGACTGTCATCATTTGAAATCCGTCAGCACACCGAGGACGACGGGATCTTCCAGAAATAATGACATCATGTTCCAAAACTATTGATTTGTCAGTCGGCTGTGATTTGATGAGCTCTGATCCTCGGAGCAGGTTACAGCCACAGGATGAGTTCAATGGTAATAAACACTGAACACTCAGGGTCAGACCCAAAGTTACCTCACTGACCAGGTGATCTGCTGGTGGTACGGGTCCCTGGTCGCCAGGCGTCAGGTGTATTCTTCACTTTAGAGCCAGGCTAACTTTTCCCTCTGATTTTAGTCTTTTGGGCAAAGATAAACCTTCGTACCTGACCTATGACCTTTGGTTTGGATGACATACCTGCGGATCCATTGTCCATATGTGATAGAGTATATATACTGTCCATGAAGGGATTAAAGTATTCGTATCAATATTGTGATATTATTTCAGCCTAATACTGATAGTAAAATACAGTAACTGGAGACAGAGATACATTTTCAATAATGATTGATATGCTGATTACTTCTCCTTATATTGATTAGGTTAGGAAATATTAAACATTCCAAGAGAGACGGGATGTCGGTGTTTGGCTGGTTTAGTCTGCTTAGACCGTCTGAGAGGCTGAAATCAGAATATCTGTGATCTCGCTAGAAAAATAAACAAAATAGTTTCAGATTAATAACATATAACATATTAATGCTGCTATAACTAAATTGAAATGATCTATAACGCATGATCATATCAAAGCTAAACAACCAAACCAATCATTTAGACTCTGTTGCCACATCAAAAGGCTCAAAAATATAATTTCTTACATGCAGTTTATGTTAATGATCATTATGCATGCTGCAGCTCTACATGCTGCAGCTCTACATGCTGCTGCAGCTCTACATGCTGCTGCAGCTCTACATGCTGCTGCAGCTCTACATGCTGCTGCAGCTCTACATGCTGCTGCAGCTCTACATGCTGCAGCTCTACATGCATGCTGCTGCTCTACATGCTGCTGCTCTACATGCTGCTGCAGCTCTACATGCTGCAGCTCTACATGCTGCTGCAGCTCTACATGCTGCTGCAGCTCTGCATGCTGCTGCAGCTCTGCATGCTGATGTCCTCCGGAGTTCAGATGTATCTGTGTCTCCAGGTCGCGCTGCTGTGGGGTCGCAGGAAGCATAAACCCAAGATGAACTACGAGAAGCTCAGCCGTGGCCTGCGCTACTACTACGACAAGAACATCATACGCAAGACTGCTGGAAAACGCTACGTCTACCGCTTTGTCTGCAACCTGCAAGGCCTGCTGGGATATGAGCCCGGCGAGCTGCATGCCATGCTGGACATTAGTAACAAGACATGAACACTGGAAACATGATTTTATCCTGTATCATCAGTTGTGAGGCTCAACAGGTGACATGAAGCTCTTGATCTTATCAGAGAATAAAACTCACAGCTCGACATCCTGCTGCTTGAATCACTGATGGCTTGAATTCAATGTTGTCGGGCCATTTGGGGCCATTTCAACTGAACGATACCTTTATATATATTGTGATGTATTACACTTTATAATCCCTGTTTTCGTCTGATCACTTCACCCTGGAAGTGTCCAGCTGACCTTCACACACGCTGCCTTCACCTTTGTCAGATGAACAGTTGACATGATGTATTAAAGGACGACCACTCAACTATCAACAGTATCTATTGTTGTACTGTGTCAGGTGTTCCTCCTCCCTCACCCTGGTGGATGTATCATACTCAGTCTTTCTGTCCAATAGAAGATAAGATGACCAGTGATGTTCATGTTGTCACCGTCAGTCTGACGGAACCAGACGGTTACAGATTGGATTGTTTTTTTAATAAACCAGAAACTTAAAAAAAATGTTTGATAGTCAATGAATCAGAGAAGAGGACAAAGGAACCTGTAATCTACCAGTAGACCTGATCATATCAGTGTTTAGACCCCCCCACAACAGGCTGGCTGCAGTGGGGGGGTCGATGCATGTATCTGTAATAAACGTGCATTTATTGCAGGACAATGGAGGCAGACTGTTGTTATCATTGGTTGCATGTCTGTGACATCATGTTACTGGAGATGGAGCTAACACAAACACACACACACACACACACACACACACACACACACACAGCCATTGGGGTTCAGTTGACTTGCTCAAGGGCACGTCAGCTGTGACTGTTGAGGGGAGACTCAGTGTTTTTCTTCCACTGACCCGCCCACACTGAACTGGTGACCTCCCAGTCCAGGTTTGAATTAAATCAACCTGGTAGTTTCTGTTTAATGCTGCTGAAGATGAAAAGACAAACCAGTGATGTGGGCGAAAACACAATCTCCAAAAACATGTGACTACACTTGAGACACACGTGTAGTAAACCGTGTACGAGGAGCTAACTGACGGTCTCCAATCAGGAAGGTGATGGTGTGAACTCCTCCTGTAGCAGCGACTGAGGGCAGAAGAAGCGTCGATCAACCGACCACGTCTGGTGGTCTGAATGTGTCCCAGACTGCTGAGAGTTCATGTTCATGTGTTAACAGACAGAACTGTGATCAGGTCAGCAGAGACCAGCTGCTGCAGGGATTAATACAACCTCAGTGATGGATTCACTCTCTGCCTTTCACCTCACTTCACTTCCCCCAGGCTGCGTGTGGGGGTCCGATACCTGCAACCACACACCGCTCGGGTATTGATGTATTGCATTCTAATGTGTAATCCAGCAGGGGGGTCTGCTCCTGGGGGAGGATTCCAATCAGCTCAGCCTGGTTCTGTCTCTGGATGGATGTTTCTTCATGTATACACACACACGTGCAGAAGGAAGTGTTGTTGAGGTTATAGAGATTCAGAGTCATTGAACAGCTTCTGTTGCTGTGAGTTGTTGGTGAGCTGTTGTTGGTCTGAACAGGTCATGTGGGGAGAAATAAAACCAAGATAACAAACGTATGAAGAATCTGCAGTGACTGAGCAGCTTGGGAACGTTTCTGGCTCGTAGCTGTATCATGTTTTGTTCTTATGTGACGATGAGTCAAGAATATATTTGTCTCTTTTTTCAATGTTTTAGGTGTAAAATCCGACAATAAGACGCGTCGACCTCGGCGACGCTGGAGCGTCATGAACGAAGGTCGAAGAAGATAAACCGACCGACAGCAGGAGAGAGACTTGTTTATCCTTTGCTGATGGACCAAGCTGATGCTGAGCTGTATGTGACACCTTCAGGTATAAACATATCATTTACATGAGCAGATTCATGGCAGCAGAGTGGAAACGTGTTTTTGATCAGAAGTGCTGATTTGATTTTATCCGTCAGTGAACAGGTGACAGAAGCAGAGCGAGAGCCCTGAGTGGAGGATTACTTCCACCACTTACCCTCCCAAAGCTAATGGAAGGGCCAACGTGGGGGGGAGTGTGTGTCTGTGTGTCTGTGTTGAGCTTGTTCCCCAGCGGGACGGACAGAGGGACGACTGCCTTGTAATCTACACCACCGCTGTTTGTTCTGGGGTTTGAGTCCCCAAACTACAGGACAGAAGTACAAATACACACGGAACCAAATACAATATGACCAACTCCAGCTGGTCCAACAAGAGGAAGACCCCCGGGTTGTCTGCACTGAACTGACCTGAGGAAACTACAGGTGACAGAGATGCACCCCCCCAACCAAGTTTATACTAAGATACACAAGTCCACCTTCAACAGGTCTCCTTAGGTCTTCATGAGGAAGTCACCTGGTAACGCCTGATTCTGGATTCTGCATCTACGAGGCCTTAACTTAAGAACGTCCTAGTTATTTAATATGTAACATACTTTGCTGAATATGGCCTTTATAAGGGGATAATATCCAAAGAATCTTCATTCTCCCTTCCTACAAACCTTCATCCGTTAGAAACACACTCTGATGCAGGAGGGACATCGGTGAGGAGGGTCGTCCCCAGCCGACCTGGACGATGACCTCCGACCCAACAACAAACAGGAAAGAGGATCAAGGTCGGATTGAAATGTGAGAAAAGTGAAGACGCGTCTTTTCTAGAAGTTTCAATGACTTGAACTCAAATTCATTTCAACCACGACTTCAAGAGGATGTCGGTCCACTTATTGTTATGTACATATTCATGGCTTTAGAAATCAAGAAATTTCCCGACACTTCACCTGCAGTGGAGGCGAGGGGAGAGACGACACAATCAGCAGGACGGAGGATGACAACATGAACCTCATTCATTCATTGTGAGGAGACGTGAAGCGTTCCCAAATCTGATGGTGGTTACACATTCTGTTGAGAGGAGACGAGCACGGATCCCTCTGACCGACAGGTCTTAGTGAACGTATCTACATTGTAGTGCCTGTTGTTGGTTACATCCACCTTAATCTGTTTTAGAGTACATAAAGTAAATGAGACACTTTCAGACTGGTTCGGTTGGTAAAAGCTGATCACAACAGCAACACTTCACCTCTTTTCTTAGCTCAGTTTTTCATTGTTTGTTGAGGATCTGTAGTCAAAAACAAACCAACAACCACCATAGTTAGCAGGTTTGTAGGAGGAATATGATGTTTTCCTGCAGTCCTAAATAACAGCAAATGTAATTAAAGTAAATCTAAAAGTCCAAGAATGAAAAGAACATCTGAGGGCAGGACTGATGTCAGTCAGCAGTGTCTCAGGTGGTGATTGTGGAATCAATAGATCCTGAAAGGAGCCGCAGATACACTGATCAAAGCACACGGCTGTAATGGGTCACCCTGCAAACCAGGCAGGCGGGGGGGAGCCTGCTCTTAAGACCCTATGAACACCTCTGCTCTGTGTGAGGCTTTACTAAAGTCAAACACACACACACACACACACACACACACACACACACACACACACACACACACACACACACACACACACACACAGTACATCTGTGCACCAGGCAGTAAACTGCACATGTCCAACAGTGAAGAATTGTATTCTAATTGCTTTCATTGAATTTATATTACATTCTTCTTCCATTTCAGACCTGTTCATCTGTTTTTAGAGGCTGTTGAACAAACATAAAGCCATGAATCTCTTTCTGGACCTCTGACAAGTGTTTCCTCAGACTCCTTCAGGTGGATCCTGGAGGCTGCAGGTCAGACGAGGGACGGCGGCTTCAGGTTCATGTGTTAATACGCACTCATACGAACACTGAGCCAGTGATGGTTTGTTGTAATCCTTCCTTTTATTCATGCTACCCAATAAGCAATCCTGTCTTTGACCTACGAATAAATCAGTTTGATGGTGCAGTGACTTGAAATAAGGCAAAAGGCATCAGTTGTATTCCCGTTCTTGCGATGCATCCTGAGGCCTGTCATCTTTAGCATGGATGTAACGGCAGAGCCAAAACACACCGAAGACATGGTTGACGGAGGAAAATCAGAATAGAAAAAGAGAGGCGAGAATCTTACCTGCCGTTGGTCATCCAATCATCCAATCAGTGATACTTTAGCTGCATTTCAATACAACTGCTGTGAGCTCAGACGGAGAGACGGCAAGCTCCAATCACCTCAGACCTGCTACTGCTGGTCTGACATCAGTTTTTTCCCTTCAAATAATCTTACAAGTGCAGAACTCAACAGAATTAAATGTGCCAACGCCCGAAAGATACAACATCAATTTCTTTTATTGCCACCAGAAAATTCAAATCTACTGTAAATGATGATTTACAGGAAATAAATCACAACACTCGTTTGTTCTCTACATTTCAGAGAAGTTGACGTGTGTTTTATAGCAGATTATCTGAGCTTCTGTGAGGGTGGTGGAAGGTGAGCGTGTCATGTTGACTTCTGTTTCTCCCACTGGTCTGGTGTCAGGGTCTTCTGTTCAAACGCATGGATGTCTTTCAGCTCCTCGGCTAAGCAGGTGTTCACCATCCTATCAAAACATGGGACAGAGTCTGGAGGTTATTCATGAGCATTAGTCAAATCAATGTTTTACATAATAGAAGCAACTGTGCTCTTAAACCAGTAACTTCTTTTAGAACTATAGATGCCTGTCATTAGCATTGTTTCATTAACTGCTGGAGAACAGCTGGTACAGACATTAGAGCGGTGTCCATCTTCTTCTGTAACTTGTTTCAAGACAGCAGATAAGCATATATTCCAAAATCTCAAACTTTTTCCCTCAACATAGTCTGCACAAGCCCTCGCAGTCTTGAGAACAGCTCTGACCATGCAAGAAAGGAGACAATGTCTGTGTTGGTGGATCATGACTGCGGATGTATGACGCAGCATAACATTAATATTTTGTAGATAAAATTACAGTCTTATTACAGATGGAGATTGTGATTAGATTGTGCCTGTTGCACAATCTAATCACAATCTACACTGCAAACATGCTTTGTGTGATAGTTACAACAGTGTGTAATACCTGTGTCTCTGTAACAGCGGCTTGCCCTCAAACTGGGAAGAAACCACTAAGACTTTGAAGCTGGCAGCACATCTGTTAGGTGATGTATCCTCCACATCCTGGAAAACACAAGATAAATGTTGGTGCTGTCATACAGCCGACAGGTCAGTCCCACAGTGCTGCTGTATGATGCTGTGCTCCATCTTTTGTCTTTATCATACTATAGCAGTCTAATTTCACAGTGAAATAATTCTGTAAATAAAATATATATAATCACATATAATGTTATTCAAGTCAATGGTCTCTCTTCTTTGATCAGCTGGAGGCCTGATTAGCACGTTATATCTTAGAACTCACCAACACCATCATATCCTTTTAGATACGACGGAAAGCTACATCACATTCACATAAATGAAACAGAAACTCACGGATGCAGGAAAAATAATTGTATTCATTACTCATCTAACAGACTGACACACATTGACACATCGGTAGGAAAAGGTCTCTTCTACTGACTTCATGCTAGTGAGCGTGGCTGCTCAGATAGCAAACATTCAGCTGCACCGTAGAATCCAAACAGTAGCCAGAAACCTACCACGTGCACTGCCGGCAGCTCCTTCATAAGTTTCTCCCGGATGTGATCAGCTGTTACAGACATGCCTGCATGAAGAATATACGTGGTGTAGTTGGTCGGTTTGTTCTAGCGAGATTAGAGCTTTTCATAAATTTCTGGCTGTCCTGTCACACAAACAGAAACCGGAAGTACTATATTTTGCATTCGAAATTGAATTCTTAGTCAAACAAACAGCCGCAACACGATTGCGAATATCTGTATATTTCTAAACGTTTTATTGGCATACACTGCGCATACAGGTTATGTATGAAACACGAACTGTTTCCTGTTATTTTATCAAAGACGATGAATAAATAAATATATTGTATTAGGTCTCTTTGGCCTGTGTGGCTGTGCGGTCCTGGGAATTGTCCAATCATATAGCGGTAATGACGATGATAGCCAATCAGATCCTGTGTAGAATTTAGGGTCTGAGCACATTCTTTGAAGTAGCGAATCATACTATTAGGTGTCCAAACAGAAACGTGGAATTCATTTTTTGATGTGGCTCGTTTAAACGGAAATATATATTAAGGATTCATCGTGTTCATGATTTAGAATTATCCATTTGTTGTCACTCATGAGGTTCATTTCTATTAGTGCCGTAGCAAGATAAATTTATTCATGTTTTTCATCAGGCATGTGTGTGGACTACTAGCACAGACTGTTGTTATGCTAAGATGAACGTTAGCAAAAAGGCAAAAGTCACCCATTGAATGTGTATAAATCTTAAAGCATCAACGTCAGAGGGAAATTATTGCCACGAACATGACAATATTACGACAATTGAACAGTCAGGTATTTTACATTGACATTTACATTAACAGAATGACTAAATAGTATTTCTGTTAATGGCTTTGCTAACTAAGATGTATACAGACGTTGCTGACTGATATCTTAGAGACAATGGTAAAGATGCTGTACATAAAAGGTCGTTTTTTACAAGGAACTTAGTAGGCGTCTTATTAATTAACCTTTATTATGGTAGTGGAGGTAGAAAGTTTTTTTGGCGTGTATATGCTGTACTGCATCAACCCTAAATTTAAAGGGCGCATCTACATCGGCTTCACTGTGAACCCTGAGCGCAGGATCGGTCAGCACAACGCTGGACGGCTCAAAGGGGGAGCCAAGAGGACCAGTGGGAGAGGACCATGGTATGATCTACTCCTCTGCACTGACGAACACTATCACCCAGTGACTCATATTCTGCATGCATTGCTTTGTTTTTTTCAGGGAGATGGTCCTTATTATACATGGCTTTCCGTCTGATATTGCTGCCCTGAGGGTAAGTAATGGGAGTTTTAACAATCTCATAGACAATATTTAGTTTATCTTTAAATTTGATGTATTATAATCAGCTTTAAAGATATATATCTCGTCAAATTATTCTTATTCGCATAGCACCATGAAAATGGAGAGCCAGAGGGCAGCATATTGCATCATGGGATATCCACTTGCAGTCTGGGCTGGCGAGCCTGAGCTAGTCCCTACATAAACTATATCACAAAGGACAGTTTAAGGCCTAATTTTAAATGTAGAGAGGATGTCTGCCTTCTGGACCCAAACTGGAAGACAGAAACCTGTGGGTGTATTTATTTTCTGCTCTGGCTTCAGTAGATCCACAACATGTTGACATACCAACATTCATTCCTCCAGATAAGTGAAATGCGATTTCCATTCAAGATTACTTTTGCTTTCAATTGCATGTTTTGAAGTTATCTTTGTTGTATTGACACAAGGGGTGCAGTCGAATAACAGAACAATTTGTATCTTTGTGAAATAATATACAATAATCTCTGTGGCAGCCTTGACAAAAGAAGAAATAGACATTTTTAAACGCAAAGGAATGGAGCTTTCAGTTCTTCACTTTTATCTCCTTCATGCCACATCATTTAAGCGATGCACCATTCCCCCATTAACAAAAATAAACAATCAACATGATCGACGAAGGATGAACATCATATGTGTTTCGCTCCATTTCATGCCTATTCAACTTGTTTGAAAACAGGATAATCAAATACAATGCGATGTTGATAACTAACATGTTAAGTAAGATTGAGCTGCTAATTAGAGTTGGTTTCACTGAACTAGACCTCATATTTACATATACTGTAACTGCAATATGTGATGAAAGTTTTTTTTCTTACCCACATTTCAAACATTGACCTCGGAATCACTTTGTTATCATAGTTTCTTTATGTGGACGGAACATCAGCATGTTGTTTTTAGATTTTTGCAATCTCAAATATGAAAGAAAAGAACAAGTATTTGTGAAATACTGTAGTTAAAGGTTTCTCATCGGGCCCATTGAACTTTAAAAGTGTCAATTTTGAAAAAATATGAAATTTCCAAGACAAGCGGAATTAGTTTCCCATGATACTTCTAACGTATTCATTATGAAAATCTGACAATTCCGAATTGCTTTTAAAGGTCGGTCATTAAGTGTTTCAAGTTTGCTTATTTGACCTTTGGAATAACTTTTGCATGATGTTTGTCTGTCAGTTTGAGTGGGCGTGGCAGCATCCTCACTCCTCCAGACGTCTCTCCCATGTCTCTCGGCGCTCGAAAAAAGAGTCAAGTCTGCAATTCCACTGGCGTGTAGTCTCAAACATGCTGCGATTGGCGCCGTGGAACAGGCTGCCACTGACGGCTCGCTGGCTCAAGCAGGAGTACAGGATGGACTTTGAGCCCAGTCTGCAGCCTCCTCTGCACATCCCCATTACCTTCGGGAGTGTGAGAGCCAAGAAGACACCTCCGCTACAGACTGCAGGCGAGGAGGAGACATCCAGCTGTTTTCTTTGCAGAGGGCTGGTCACGGTGAGCTTGTTTTACATATATTATCCCCTTAATGGCTGATGGCCGTTACATTTTATCCTGACTCCTGTTCATAAGGATTTTTAAACAATGTTAATTTTTTCCCCAGATTTCCGAAAAGTTGAGCTGTTTGCACGCGTCCTGTGAAATGAGCTCTCATGTCATCTGCCTCGCCCAGCATTTCCTGAAGCGGGAGCCGTCCCACCTCCTGCCTGTGGAGGGTGAGTGTCCAGCCTGTCATCGCTCAGTGCTGTGGGGTAGCCTCGTCCGGCATAAACACGGCTGCATCGGAGACATGGAGGAGGTCACACCATCCGCATCCCAAGTAAGTTAATGCAGAATGAGCTTCATGTGTGTATGCGGAGGACAAGAC
>CAAKHC010013895.1:0-13158 GCA_901007825.1 Macroramphosus scolopax | reverse complement strand
CACATGCACCTTTGATTTAAACGCCCCAACCTGTTATGCAGTAAAGCAAACACACGAAAAATGGGGGCTTCATGACGGCTTCGTCACCGGTCCTGATATCATCCACCTCCGCTGACAGGGATCATTGATCAGTGTTCACATAGTGTGACATCACAGATAACCTATAACCTTATAGGTCGGTCGGTTTCCTGGTTCAGATCCAACAGCGCCTCTTCCACGTCAGCCGGTCGCACTGTACCTGCGTTAAGACGACAGTGGAGATAATTAGAGTTTGTTTGATAATGAGTGAACAAAGAGCAAATCAAAACGGGACGTAATTGAATGAAATCACCGACGAGCACGCACACGCGGCGCCGCGTCGATCGCTCAGACTAATTTGCATCACCGCAGTCGAACGATGTCTTCAGCGTTACGGCGGTTTTAAAATGAAACAGATTTTGAAACTTGCAATAAAATGATCATAACTGACATATAATTATAATTTCATTTCCCCCGTTCTCGGGAGCATCCTGATTAGATACACCAGCATTACATTTTATCAGCGCGCCAAACACTAACCGGGAATCGCACCCTGCAGAATGGCGGGAAAGTAATTAAACTTCGCAAATGGAGAGTGAAATATTATGATTATTAACAAGCTTACTGTTGCTGGTAATCTGATTTGTTGCCCATAACATGTCATCACTGCTACTGTATCTGACAGTGAGAGGAAGGTATGTGATGAGTGCACATACGAAGAATTATAGACGACAATAGAACCTGGATCACGTTTCTAATGGTGAATATAGTTGTTAATAAGATACAACACGGCTTTAAGCATTTATAAAGTCATTTTTTTGTATTATTTGATCTCTTAAAGGAACATGCACATGATCACAGGTGTTTCCTTGTATTCTGTACGGTCGCTCCGCAGAACACGTCACCTCAGAAATATGATCACGCTAATTATCTCTGATGGTTATTCTGCATCGCGTGCTGTCATCTTGTGTGTAATTTATGTGTGTCCCATGGGCCCGCCTTTGCTCAGAGGCCCCCGTGCACGGTTGACCTATTAGCCCGCATACTGTACCCTATACCCGCCCCGTTCACATGATCCGAGGACTTCATGAATCGCTACAGTCCATTATGCAGCGTAAATGCATAATGGCTCCGCTAGTACGGAAATACAAGGCGGCTGAGACGCACCGAGCGCGAGGCGACTGCTGCATTGTTGCTGCAGGACACGAAACTGGACAATTACGAACATGCAGAGCTCACGGAGAGTCCAAGCAGAGTGATCGGAGAACACACAAAAGTTTATTGGCGCCAATGGATGCAAAGTAACGAATATCTTGCATGAGGTTAAAACATTAAAAGCACTGATTCAAATTGAAATTGCACGATATACCTTGATAATCATTGATGATGTTCAAATTACCCCCCCTCCTTAGCCTATCATGTCCTCAGCAGCAGGGTTCCTTGTACTGTATATGTGCACCCAGAGTGTAGTTACCTATGTGTTGCCTTGTAGGTGACGGTGGGGTGAGGCAGCTAGCGTTTCCCTCAGGCAGCCGGCGGGTGAATAGTATGAGTCATTCAGGGGCCAGATGGGATGTCAGACTACAGCATCGTTCCCTATAAGCTACGGCAGGAAGCTGCTCGTGGAATGACCTGCCTCTTTTGAGATGGGAGGGAAAAAAAAAGCCCGATAGGTGGATGCTGACGATGCGATTGTTTTCTCAAGAGGCGGTTGAAAGCTGCAACACTTTGGTCGGCCCCTTCTGGGTCGGGAGCAAGGAATTGTGAGAGTCCTCCTGGCGCATCATTCCTCGAGGGCCAGGAGGATGAAGAGGTGCTTAGGACATTGATAGTCTTTGATGTCATGAGAACAGGAGGTACTTATCGAGACCTTGCTGGAAAGGGAAGATAAATATAGTTAAACCGTCGGAAACCAAGCAACCCACCAGGACATTGATTAAAGAACATAACATGGAAATAAAGCTGTGCACGTCCTATGGACACACTGGGAGTCTGCAGGCAAACATCCCCTTAAAGAGATCAGCCTACATTTTAAATATTTTATGAAACAAATGTTCCTGATCTCAGTTCACCGTATGCAGAGTTGTACGTTAGACTTCTCGCACCAAGTTGATGAGATTAAACTATCTCATGCATGCATAAAAGAGCACAAACTAACTGATACAGCAGGACCTGTGAATTAATTACAAGACTGCTCTCATTTTAATATCTCCTGTTTTCCCTCTCTGCAAGCTACAAAAATCCCCCGGCCTCCTTGTCTATGTGAGACTCGTATTCGAACCACCTGGCTGTGTCTCAATCTACCTGTAGATCCTTTGGAAGGGAAACACTGCTGTCGCACGAACTCCATTAAAACTTTTGTAACTCCTTTTGTAACTTCGGAACGTTGCATAAAACGTTGTTTCCCCTCCCAAAAGGTTTAGACTGGCTTCTGTAATAATACAACACATGTGCACTTCAGTTGCCATGGTTACTGCAGGGTAGATTCACATACTCTCTCACTGCCTGAGATGCTGCAGTGTCCCAGTTTACTATATATATTTTACTTTATATTAAAGCGAGACGTTCTGATGACGACATCACAGCTAACGATTGTCTAACAGCATCATTTCAGAGAGGATCTTCCCCTCATCAACATCAGACACAGTGGTTGTACTATATGTTCTTGATTAGTGTGTCTGATGATGCCTTTACTGGGATATTTTTACCCAACCTGTCATCATCGTTAGAATTTAACTCTTCATCAACCCCGTCCACCTGCCCGTTCTCTCTCCGCCTCACGCTCGTCTCTCTCACCGACGCCGTCCTCTGCTCCCATTTCTATTTCTGTGTCTCTGGTCTGTCGCTGCCATCCCGGTGGGCCAGTGTACAGCGTAGCCTAAATAGACCTGCTCTACATCTTTAACCTTCATCATCTCGTCCCTCTACTCCCGATTCCTTTTCTTTCTCAGACAGTAACGTCGTAACAGGGCTGGGAAAGTAGAACGTCCTGTATGGTGAAACTTCGGTTTGCAGACGAGAATACAAGTCGTACAAAAAAAACAATATTTGATGTAAAGTAGAGAATGTGCAGGTGCCTCCCAGCTGATTGATGACAGCCGTGTTTACAGGAAATCCCGGGGGGGAGAAATGCTCCTGCATGTCTTCATGTAACAGCAATGACACTGGTCGATGGTGGCGTACATGCATACATGCATACATCAAACACAGCACCAGAATTTCTCCTGGGAGAAGGTAGTTTATGGTCCATCCGTGCACCGAACACTAAATTAATTTAGGGAGCCTCAACACACATAAATCAATTGATCCCTAACCAGCAATCTGCATCCATTTCTCTTAATGTGCCATTGACCTCATGTCACGCAAACAGAATTAGTGGAGGTGGTCACTTAATCTGATGGTCTGACGGTTTAGACAACAATTTGAGCAGAAGAAAGGAAGATTTTTTTTTTATTTCTACATTTCTTAAATATAATTAATAAATACCACTTGTACACTTAAATTAATACCTAATTTATCCACTCACAACCGCCTCCTCCAACAGGAACAATTGTCCATCTCTTATAATTTGAAGTATGTTAGTTCCTTGTGTGATTTCAGTACAACATCCTGTCCTCTTATTCCTCCTACATAATCTCACTTGCTATGTTCGCCACTGATCTTTAAAAAAAAAAACCCTTCCGGTAAAAACTTTAGCCCACGACTGGTTTGCTATCCAAAAAACCGGTGATGCACACACATAGTGAAACTGTATCACTTGTTTTGTATGTTCTTCGCCAACATCAGTTGAGCAAACTCCCCCGGCGCTCCACCAAATCACCTGCATTTGGCGGATGCTAATTTCCAACCCTGCCTCCGTCCCTCCCTGACGATCGTACTAATCGCATCCTCCAGTCACAGCACCACGACTTCTCTCCCCTCTGACGCAGTCTATTTAATCTCCGTCCCACAAGGGATCTCTTACGTGGACCCGCCGCCTCTTTAATAAGGACAATTTCTCCTGTTCCTCAGCTCCTCTCCTCCCGTCTCTGTCTTCCTCTTTCCTCCCTTTTTCCCCCCCTGTGGGTTTTGTAAGAGGGTTAAGAAGAAGGTAGAGAAGGAGAATGAAATAGGAGGACGTGGAGACGCGGGAGAGAGATGGTTCTCAGAGGACAGATTAGAAGTGATACACGGCCATTTCGGCTCTGCGACTGAGCAACACTAGATCGCAGGCAGACGAGACGAGCACAGCTCACACAGGTGAACCTCTGCAGGACTAGTAGCAGTGACCTTGAGGCAGCATTGTGCCGTCAATAACACGGCACTCCATTATACACGTTGAGGAAGCAGCTATAACATGATGTGCTTAGTCTTAAGTAAGAAACAGCCCATTTAATAACTTAACTTAATTTTCTGCAGATACAAACTGCAGAAAAGACAACAAAGCATCTGTAGTTGCTTCTATAAATGCATTTGAAAACAGGATTCAACTCCGATTAATCAGAGCAACTGATATCAGTACAACCATTGAACATTGATAAATAATACATTCACCATTGATGTAGTTGTAACAACCTATGATTCACGCAAATACCTGATCCGCCCTGCGGCGAAGCCGTGCCAGCTTTTTTTTTTTAAAGCGCCATATTACAGAACGATGAGCAGGTGTAGGGAGAAATGATAATGTGCTGGTGAACATTTCCGCCGGGGTGCGTTGTGAAGTGCAATCACTTCTCGAATGCTCAGGCTTTCATATCAGAGTTTGATTACTGTCCCCCGGAGGAGTACACAGTGGGCTGGCTTCCCAGACAAGGATTGAACAAACACTTGGAATCAAACAAAATGCATATCCATCACGCACTGAGAGGAAACATGGCTGCCTAGGATGAAGCCCCGTCTCTTATTTGAGAAGGTGGCGTTGGATGTGCGATATCTGAGACGGCTGCACCCAGAAGATACTGGTCGAGGTCAACAACCTGTTCCTGGTCAACATGCGTTGGACGAGTCGTTCAAACGCGCCGTTACTCCACGTTATCGCTTCACGTAATTAAATCAAATTTACGAGATGGTCGAGGGATTTCAATTTCTCAGCTGATTGTATTACACTTTAATCTAATTTCATTACGGTCATCTCTGATCTGATCACGTCAACATTGATTCACATGTTCAGTCAACGCAAACCAGTTGTTTTGTATTTCGTCCTGCCAGGCCTGGGCTTTGAGTTGATAAGACATTAAATGCTGAATCATGATTACCAAAGTGTCTCTTCGAGGTTTAAAATCAAGTTATTGTACCTTTATATTGCAGCTTGTTGGGAGTTATTTGCTGCTCCAAGTGTTCAAGTACCTCGAGGTGTTTACGGGCTATGATGGAGGATCAGTTGGTGATGAAGGAGCCTTGTGGGAACACAAATATCTCAATTTAGTAGTTGATTTATTTTCCTACCCTCCCTTTTGGTAGTGACCCAAAGATCACAGACACAAGTGGCCAGAATGAGTTTCCTCCACAGGACGGCCGGGCTCAGCCTCAGAGATGAGGGTGATGTGCTCAGACATCTGGAGGGAGCTCGAAGTGGAGACGCCGCTCCTTCACATTGAGAGAAGTCAGCTGAGGTGGTTTTCGGGATGTGATTAGGATGCTTCCAGGGCTCTCCGTGCTGGAGGTGTTCCAGATAGGAGGCCCTGTGGTAGACCCAGAGATGATATCTCACCTGGCCTGGGAACGACTTGGGGTCCCCCAGGAGAGGCATTGTTGCTGGACAATGTGAAACCATTGAATAGGGGCCATAGTGTCTCGCTCAGGCGGCTGTGGGCCCCCAGATCACCTGATCTGTCCATCTATAAGTCCGTCTCTCAAAAACACAGCGCCAGAAATAGACTTCTCCGAAAAGCTTCTTCGTCACAGTGCGCTACGGTTCATTTCATGTGCTATGAATCGTCCTGTGTCTGAACTGGCTGCCGCGAGACGGGAGTGTGAATCGCGAGGCAGGCGCGGCGACGCGTTTAGCTGGATATGCAGAGTCCCGGGCTATAACCGGCTTGTTTCCCTCCATGTCAGCTCTTTTCCCCGAGTTGACCCCTTTCTCCTCTCGCTCGTCCCGCTGTGAGCGGAACAGGCGGTGGTGCTGTTGCTGCCAAGACAGACGGAAAACACAACACACCCTCTCAAGGGCAAACGGGTCTTGGACCAGCTCCAATGTGCCTTGCTCAAGGGCACAGAGTTGTTGATCTCTCAACTTGAGCTTGCACATGCTGCAGAACATCACGACACCAGCAGAACTGAACCTCTCTCCGTTTCCCGACTGTGTGCGGAATTTTTTTTGCACATAAGATATTTGCATTTTTCTTATTGCAACTTCACGTCGTATCCGGTGTGTAACAGACATAAGCCTGTTTATTCTGGCCTGAGGGAAAAGGGATCCTGCTGCAGAGATAGTCTTACCCAAGGGCAACAGGATCAAAGCACCAATATCAGACACCGCCTAATGCGCGAACACATCATTTTAGCTTCTTCAGTACACTAATCTGCCCCTTCTCCTGTGACTCTGTTATTCAGCTATTGCAGTTTTTATCCAGCAAACAGAGATTTTTGGCTTTCAAGAAAACCTCCATGAGGATATTTTAAAAAACGAAGCCGAATCCTGTAAAACTGCGATTTTATTGCCTTTAGTTGTTACAACAGCTTTTTATCATTCTTTATCCCCCCACAAGTAAAAAGTCAAAATATTCTCCCTGTAAATGTTAATTAAGCAAGTTTTTAACTGTTAAAAAAAATAGGTCTCGAATTTTGATTTAACCGTACATAAAGTAAAACCTCGCTAACGTCAGACGACTCGGCCGTACATTAGTGGCAGATGGAAAAATCAATTGTGTTGAATACTGTGTAAGTACATCTGTTTTATGTCAGCAGTAATAAAGGAGAGGCATCCATTTGTGCAGCAGATGGAATTTGTTGGACGGGGTTTCATGGCCTCAGTCACATTGCAGTTCAATCAAACGGCTACAAGCACGAGCAGAGTTCGATACTCTTCCAACCCGCCGCTGTCGTTTTCTCCTCTGAGCTGAGTTGTAACGAATGCTGAATTATAATAGCAAACATCATTTTGATTATTGGTGTTTAAAAACCTTATTTGAGGATTTTAATTCTATTTCCCACGACTTCCTGACCGCGGTCAATATTCCCTGCACCTCCAAGCAGATTGACAGCAGGGTCACATTAGAGTGTGTAGATTTCCCTCACCTGTCATGACTATTTCATGACCCTCTCTGGTAGTTTGAATTTTAATAGCTGACCCTATTGTGTCTGGAGCTTATCTGAGCCCCTGAGCGAAACCAGAGACTGTAATCCAGATGGGAGACACCAGATAGACCACTGTCACTCTCCCTTTCAGCCTCTCGGCCCTGGACGATCTCCCTTTTCACTCCCAAGGGAGGGAGGAGGGTTGGCGATCTGTGTGAGCGCACATGCATTTCATGTGTATGCAGCTGCAAGTGTGTGTGTGTGTGTGTGCAGCATCTTATTGGCCCGGCGGGCTGAAGCCACACACCGAGAAAGATGGCGTAATTTTAAACAAGGTTCTGCAAGTCTTCATTTCCCGCCATGCGAGGCCATAAAAGAAAAGCATAACAGTCGTCGGAGAGTGTTGTTTAGCAGGCGTCCTTGCAAATGGATTAATAACTTGTGATTCTGATTGGCAAACTCATAACGTGAGCTCTAAATCTCCCCTCAGTAATGAAGCTGTCAAACACGTACAGTCCTGCACCTACGTACAGCCGCTGCTGTACGACTGTACCGACAGTCGGGTCGACATGAGAGGAGCTGAGAAGCTGCGTTTGCATGTGTTTGTAAAAGAAGGGAAGAGACAAGAGCATAGATGGAGAGATGAATGAAAGAAAGACTGATGATGGAGGGATTGAAGGGGGGTCGTTAGGGATGGTGAAATTAATTGACTTGCATTTGGGCATCCATGTTTGGTAATAACAATAATGGTGTTGTGATCTTGTTAATGTCAGTATTTCCATATTGTCATCTGTCCTGTTGAAGTTAACGCGTTGACCTTGACGTTAAGTAAATTCTTATTGTTTGTATCCTTCATCAAAACGCCTTGAAAGCGATACGAGGAGAAAGTTGGAGGCGAGAACCTGCCAGAACATTTCAGTTATTTTTAAACTCATAAAAAACTTTTGATAGTTTGCAGAACAGCCGAGGGCTTGTTAGAAGAGTCCAAAAGAAACAGTGTAAATGAGATGCTTACCGAGTGGGAGTACTAGAGGAAGAAATATGATGTTTGCTTTATGATTTGCTGTCTGTTTAAAAAGAACCAACAACATCCGTATCCGCACTGCATCGGTTGTCATTGACAAAGCATCCGAGATGCAGATGCACGTCCCTAATGGGCAGTTTCAGTAATTGAATGAATGTTTGATGAAGTTACTGACCAACATTACACTAAGCACTTGTTTCTTACACACAAACAAACACACACTGCATGTCAGATGTCACATTGATTACATCACATTCGTTACCACTTGCAGTGTGTTCAATAAGAAAATCTGCACACACACGAGTTACCAGACTGCAACGTATTTCCTAGAAAACCAAAAAAGGCTTTCAAAGGGCTCTAATGAAACCGTCAGCTCTGACATCCTCGTGTCTGAACACTAACTACATCTATGAGTTCTTGTAATTGTAGAGGTCCTTTTTTTTTCTTTTCTTTTTCTTGCATAACATTACATAATCGCCTTTTTTCCCACAACGTTTCACCTCAAGAAGTATTGTCATAGAAACAGAGAGCCTGTGTACTTTTGGTCCGAGCATAATAGCTTATAGAATTAATGTGGGCTGCGTCGCCTAGTGTGATATTCATACAACCATCACAGGTTGTGTCTGTGCAAAATTCCTCCCGACGTTCATGCCAATTTAGTGTATATTTTAAAGTAGGATTACAAAGTAATAATCACTGTGGGGTGAGATGTGTGTGTGTGTTTCTCTGTGTGTGTGTGTGTGTGTGTGTGTGAGTGTGTAAGAGAGAGAGAGCTGTGAGCTGTGTTCTCTCACTCCACTCTGCCATCTCTCGCATGAGTCAGACGCATAGAGCACAGTGCCTGACAGCTAAACTCACCCACTTGTACAGCTGCCCCCACAGACACACACACACACGGACACACACACACATAGACACATGCACACACACACAATTGCATATTTCAACATGCATTTCATTTGGGTTGTTGGAAAGCTGTTAAAAAAAATCTGCTCTTGCATTTGTGCCTTTTTTACCCAGAACACACAAATGCACAACATCATAGTTCAGCTGCAGTAACTTCTTAATCTTAGTAATTAAAAGCTCTGATGGCGTTTTAAACGCTGCTATTGGGGGGCAAAAAAAATGTTTTCTTGGGAAAGCAACAACAGTGACGAGATCTCCTCCTGAAAACATGGAAATCTGTTCCTGTTTGTCTTCAGCGGACATCTGGCATGACCAGGCTGATCTGTCACTCTGTGTGCAGAAACAGAAACATGCCATAAAAGGTTGCAACATCGTGTAAACACACCAAACACACACACAGATAAACCCGGTGCTCTCGTGATGGGAGAGACGTGGTGTCAGTAATCGCTCTCCAGTCCATTACCTGTTAGATGGGGCTACAGAAACGAGCGATCCGTGTGTGTGTGTGTGTGTGTGTGTTTGTGCATGAGAGCATGTATTCGTGTGACTCATGCATTTTTTCCTTTACATACAGTCCATTGTGTCTGCGTGCAGCTTTGACCTGCGACAATGTGACGAGTCAATCGTCTGTAAATGAAAAGTGTAAGTTCTAACGCTGCAGTGAAGACACGACACATCCAGTCGTCCTCACTTAAAGCGCCTGCCTCCTGCCTCCTGCCTCCTGCCTCCTGCCATGCCCTCCCTTCCCTTTAATCCGGAGTGCGGAGCAAAATAAATAATCAGCGCAAAAAGCACGTCGCAAGATGAGCTAAAGGGGCCAAGCTAAGACGACACCGGATGAGAGAACTCAGACGAAACAGGTCTTTGAAGCAGAGAAACTCTCTCTGAACTGGGGATGGGTTGCGTTTTTCTCCTTGTTGATACTTTTAAATACTGCATTTACATTTCTCCCCTAGTGTTACACCCAAAACATCAAGCCTGTTCAAGTGAGGAGCTAATTGAGAACCAGGGCTTCCTTTCTTTTTGTAATTTATTGAACAGCGGACCTGCTGTGCTGCAGGGTGTGGTTGCCTCCCAGGTATAATTTATTTAGTCCATTGATATTCCCCACTATAGTGACGCAGGTTATATTTTCCTGCAGTCATTGTGCCATCTGGTTGCCTTGTCTGTTGCTGTACATGCATTTTGGAGTAAATCCGGAGTGATCAAGCAGTGACATGCAGCAGGAGTTCCCCCCCTTTTGATCTACATCAGCAGATCTATAATCAAAATCACATGTTCTTGTTAACAGCAAACCAGAAGGGAGGACGTTACATTTCTAAATCTTCGGTATGCTGACGGTGCCCCCTCACTTTCATTAATTCAAACACCCGTCCGCTATCCGCCGATGCAGCTGCAGACCTTATTCTGACACGGCGAATCAACACTTGCATAAACCAAAAAATGTGTCGTTCGATCACGGACAGATCGGACAGTCACGACGAAGCAGACAGCAGCTGCTGCACACGAACCTCCGATTCTGAACCCTCTTCACATAATGTTTCTGCTAAAATCTGCTTATTCAACTTGTTCTGTGTCTTGAGCTTGTTGATCCGGCAACCAAACAAACATCACCAGGGAAGAACATCTGCTGCTAATATCAGTTTGCAGGCTAGTTAGTCAATTAGCTGCATATCTGCAGCACATTAAACAGCATTTGAAGTGACCTGCAAACCTCCGTGTGCTGTTGAACGCTCCTCAAGGTTCCCCAGTTGGTTGCTAACCGTATTTGTTTAACATTCGGTGCCCGGCAGGTAGAATTCAGACCTTTTTTTTTTTTTTTTTTTGGATACAGACAGCTGCTGGAAATTAGGCAATGAAAGTGAACCAAAGCAGCTGCTGCTGATATTTACAGAGAGCTCTGTCAGTTAGTTTCCAAACTACAAGCAATGCCTTTAATACTACATTGAACAAAACAATAAAATATGGATGAGTGCAGCTTTAAATCTTCCTTTTTTTTCCTCAGCTGAGATTCCAGCTAATTAATTAATGATTGTTATAATGCAATATATTAATATTTTTGCTTCTGATTACACTGTCTTGAAGGTATACAGTTAGAAAATGTACTATGCATGTTTGCACAGTATGTTGTCCATGTATGTTTAAGCATAAAATGAATTTGATTATATTTACTTGGCTCTCAGGGACGCATACAGTACAGCTCAGGACCGATCAGCTGCTCCAGAGTGGCTGTGAGTTCGTGATATATATTTTGGTCCCTATCGTAAGACAGTTGAGGCAGAGCCATGAGTCGATTCCTTGCCCGTTTAAAAAAATATATAGATTATAATATAATACATTTTCTCCATTTAAGCCAGCGTCCTTTTAGAAGTTTCAGCACACAGGGTGGCACAGATGACCAATACAAGCCTAGCCTGCTAACTCCCGCCTGCACCAGGGCGTTCGACAGCATCCTTATTGAAAATTGTCAATTGCCAAAAATGCCACGCAGTCGCCCTCGGACCTTAAAATTGTGAGCACATAAATCCCGAGCTTTAGCTTTACATTGCAGATTTACTCACACAGTAGGAGTTGGAATTAAACAACATTTCTAAAATTGGTCCCGTGTATGTGAGGCTTAAGGTGCTGTAATCATCTTGTCCTACACAAACACGCCACCTTCTTAGGATGATCCAAGACGCAGGAAAAAAGGGTTTTCGGTTTGGTTGTTTTCTTGTCTTTGAGTGCACCTTCCTGTTATTGTCTGAACCATTTCACACTCCTGAGTCATTTCACTCACACATAACATATTCTTCTGTTTTTAAGCTCCAGCAGCATCTTCCCCACCAGTATAATCTGTCTTTGTACATGCAGTAACAAACCTCTCCGCTTTCATGGCATGAAATGGTGCCTTGTGATGGAGGTCGGACTCAAGGACACGGTGACACATTTCTCCATCACTCCATCTTCTAATAAGAGCATGATAATTATCAACCTTTTAGCGGCTGATGGGTTATTATTCATAGAGTTACTCCACATCCAACCTACTCTCATTCTCTGTTTCAGTCCCTGTGCCTCTCTTTTTCTTTCCCTCTTGTGCACTCTGAGTCACACATCAACCCTCTCTGTCTTCCCTCTTTGTTCCCCTCTCTCTTTTTAAATAGTGAAAGCCGAGACTGCACGTTGAAGCTATTGATTCAGCCGCCGAGGAAAAAAATGCAGCATTATTTTTTTGCAGCATTATCTTGCATCGTTACGATGTTGATGTTCGTTACGGAGCCTTGTTGCCATGACGACTTGTTTTGGACAAGGTTGCCTTCAGTATCATGAGCAGGAAAAAAAAAAGTTGAGAAAAGGCAAGAAGACGTAAAAATCAAACGCTGGGAAACGGATCCAGCAAGGACGCAACAAGTAACAAACAAAAAAAGGATGTAGTTCACTTAATCCTTTGATCATCTGGTTCCTGCTGTAAAATAATGCATCTTTATTACAAGGACATTTAGAGGTCATCTCATATCATCAATGTTAGGTGCTTTTTCCTTGTTGGAACACACACACACACACACACACACACACACACACACACACACACACACACACACACACACACATATGTATCCTCTTAGACACAAACCCAGAGGCACACACACACTTAATTCACACATCCTCCAAGGTTCAGAGACGCGAGTATTTCCACATAACGAGTGGGATGCATAGTGTTTCCATGGTGATCTATTTTTAGACACCGACAAAAAAAGAAAAAAAAAGAAAGGCCAACTAAAATATGCCATCATGTTCCCTCGGACTGAAAGAAAATCCCATTTCCTCTCATGCAGAGAGAATGGCAGAATTTTCTTTCTCCCTTTTTTTTCTCGTCCCCGTGTCGTTGGTTTGGATACAGGATGTTGGGCAAGAGCCATTCGTCAAAGTCAGTTTAAATCCTGTTTCGTCTGACGGATCAGGAAGTCGCTGGCCAAAGATTAAAGAGAGGAAGGAGATATCTGAGATGGGGT
>CAAKHC010013890.1:30534-41034 GCA_901007825.1 Macroramphosus scolopax | reverse complement strand
TGTTGGTGCGTGTGTCTGAACATTTACAGGATGGGACAGGCATGTTTAAAAAATATGTAAATGCACATCACAAGTAGATCCCTTTAGAAAGAGGAACATCAATAAATGAAACGATCAGCACTTAAATATAAATGGAAAAGACGGCGGAAAATTGACGAGCACAGCAATAAAACAAGAAATAAGTTGATCCTGCAGATTTTAAACTACAGATAAAAATGCATATTTTAAAGACATAATCAATATCTAATATTGAGAATGCATGATGCTTATAATACAGGGAGTTTCATTGAGTTGGCTGCTGCGGTGGAATAATTACCTTGCAGACATTATAGTACGTATAAAGGGCAACACACATCACATAAGGTGGATGTACAACCGTCCTATTTCCCAACACAGACTCTAACCCCCAGAGAAGAAGCATTTTGACATGTTCTCTTCCCAGAATGTCACATTCCAACTGCTGTACCTTGATTACTCATTCTGTCTGTATACTGGGAGACTTCTGAGGGACCCCAGGAGCCCTCAGCAGGACACAGACCACGCGCCTGCCGTGTTCGGTTGTTATGTCGTACGCTCTCCGTCTACACATCTTTTCTGTCTTTCTCCATTTCAACTGTCAGAAAAGCCTGTTGAAAAATATATGTTGCACTTGACACTGATCAAGAAAGGTATCGCAAATCCACAAGTGAGATGCGGCAGACTCACTGAGGAGGAGGATGGTAACCTTCAGCACCAAGGAGAGCTACTATGGCTCCTCTCTATAGAGCAAGGTTACACACACTAACTTCTCAGTGTTGGAAAACATCTCTCAGCATTGCGGTTTGCACTTCCATGTGGTCTATAATGTTAGCAATGCACACTCCAAACCAACAGGGGGCAACATATCACCAGAAGGTTTGGATGTCCACCCCCTATTGTAAGAAACGAGGAAATGGTAACGTCCTTTGTATGAGTGTGAGGGTGAAAGTCTTTCCTCGTCTCGACCGCTCCTCTCTCGTCTCGCTACAGGCACGGAAAGCCACAGGCGACATGTATCGTCCCATTTTCCCCACTGCCACCAAGGTGAAGAGCCCCTGAGAGGACGTCCGGTACAGCCACGGCTCCTACACACCACCGGTGACTCCCTGTCACCTCAAAGAACGAAGTGTTAGTACGCCTGCCAATCCAGATCCAGACTGCCCTACTTCCATCAAAATAATCGATGCCTACGAATATAGAAGTCGAGGTATTTTACCATATTTGATACTTCATGTTCACAGCGGTGCTTCAGTATGGAAAATACAAGTGTTCCACTGTCGTCACCTCAAAAAAAAATCCCCTTAAGTGGCAGCAGTAGGTCCTTTTCTACTGGAAAACCTGTGACAGACCAATGAAGCTGAGCTGGGGAGAGTGAATGATCGTCTCCGCAGGAATCTAACCTTCAAACATCCATCCATCTGTACTCTCATCTGACTTTTCATGGTCAGTCACTCAGATGGAAGTAACTCCGGTGACACACGGCTCTTCAGGGATTGGACAACGATCTATAATCACCCCCACAAATGTCACTGCAGGAGGGAACAACAGGTAAGGAGACAGATTGGCAGGCGGTTAAAGTGGCGGGGGAAGATGTGAGGGAAGGAAAACAGAGGGAGATCATAGAAAGAGAAGAGGAACCGATCAAGATTCAGATAGTGTTTGATATATTTATTTAAACATGCCTGAAAGACATCTTAATTCAGACACACTGGAGCTGGAATAATCTCCGCTCTCCCTTCATGCAGCTCACACAGCTGTGAACTCTTATCATGATCCAGATTTTGCAGCGCTTGTCGAGGACTCAACTTAGAAAAATTGATTGCTTAACAAGTGTTCTTATTAAGTCAAGAAGGTTTGCACATATTTATTCTGTCAGAGGATCATGAGGATGTCTTATTGGGGGAGAGCGTTGCGTCATGATCCTCTGCAGAGAGCGAGATTCACAGCCACTGAGCATTTGTCATAATATTCCACCAGAGGATGTGCAGGGAGCTAAATTCCGGGAATATTTTGTTTCCGGAATAGATGAATGAAGATCCAGATATTGCAGGGGAATCCTACTATTAGATCCTCACTAGTGTGCAAGGAGATACAGTGCATGGGTTTATCTACATCACAAATCATGTATGTGGCATGAAGCCTTATTTGACTTCCCAACCACTGAAATACTCTCTACCACATACTGCAACAGGTCACCAGTATATATACTGTATACGTCCACAGCAGCTCAAACATACCAAACTTGCACCGCACTGCCTCTTTGCACCATCGCATTCTGCTACCAAGGCTGCAGGAATAAACAGAATAAAAAGCTACACTTTCCACGGTGAAAACAACTCAAGGACTTACGACTTGACGCGCCTCCTCTCGACCACATTCGCTGTCGTTCATCTTTTTGTACAACGCTTTCATCAACCCCCTCTTCTCTCCTACATGTCTCCACCCCTCGTCTACATTCAGAAACGGCTCCAGTAACCGTGTGCTCATTGGACCTGGATACTGTATTGGGATTGAAATGGACCAATGTTTTAGGGGTACACCTTGATGATCCATCCATCCTGCAAAAATCCTTCCTTCACGATGATGTTAATGTTTATTTTATAGTGTTCTCTCTCAAACAGATGCAATATAAACTGATCAAGCATGAAAAGTGGATTCACTGTATTACTGTATATACACTTATATTACATTAGTGTGTCTGTGTACCTAATAAATTGACCAGTGAGTGGGATGCTATAATATGACCGACTGTTGGCATTTAAATGTAAATACGACCGCATTAGAAAAGTGCCTTGACGGCATTTCAGCTCCAACAAGTCATCATATGTAACATAACAGCATTGCCTTTGCTATATCTGCATTGCTGTGCATGCACACGCTCAACGCTCGTGTTGCAGAATGGAAAGGTGCATTTTAAAGTACGCGAGAGACGCTAATAACAACGTGCCCAACAGAAAAAAGGTTTTATAGCCACAAACATTTGAACTGGGTTGCAAATCTCCCCCGAGAATGATTATTCTCGTCACATACGGAGTCCATATTGTGTCAACGTCTTCCTCTGCACACAAAGAGCAGCCTCATTTACATCTGTCAAGTCCTGAGGAGGGGAATCCGAGGAAAGAAACACACAGATAAGTTGATGAAGTGAAAGGCATTACTCTCTCACTTCACTGCACACAGAGGAAAAGGTCATCATCATCACTCACTTCACAACCAATCTTACAGGGAATCACACTGAGGGATCACCGCAGCTCGCTGTAACTCCCATGCACTTTCATGCATTTGTTCTCGGACAGGACTTTGACACTTCTCAGAGTTTCCTCCCAGACTAATACTTTATATTTTGAGTGGCAAGAGGCTCTCCCTGGTGATCAAGTAACTGCAGGGCCTACAGTTCTGGTGTGGCGTCCTCACACGGTGTCCTCAGAGTGTGTTACTGCAGCCGCCGAACGGAGAAAGAATAAACATATTTCAATCTTTGTAAAGTGGTAAAGCAGGATAATCCACTCTGAGCCATGTGGTTATGATTAAATAAACACTCAGTAGAATAAAGAGGTTGTGTTATTATCTGAAAATGCCTGAAGCACTTAAATTGTAATATAGAAAAATTGCGGAAAGAATCTGCATAAAAGTGACATTCAAAAAATGTTTTTCGACACAGGGAGCAGTTCCAATATGAAGTCAATATGAAGCAAGAGGAACCACAGAGGGACAAGAGCACAAGATCCAGATATCAAAGGAGGGTCAAAACCTACAGAGGCAACACTAGAAATAAATGGTGGAGCATGTTAACACAAGAATGTGCAAACATGGAAGTGAATGCAAGGCTGGCTGTTCAAATAACACAAGGAAGTGTTCAACAATTGAAGACGGGGGAGCCTCTGATCCAGGCGGCATCGGCTCAACACTGCAGGATCATGTGAGCGGATCAGCCTTGAAACAGGAACAACTTCCCTGATGGTCAGGAGGGTCACAATAGGTCCAATTATCCTCCCCCAGTAAAAGCCATGGCATGTTATCGATGTGTCATCCTTCGGTTTGACGATCCAGTCACATGTTTCAACCTAACAACAGCCCTCGTCTCGTTACAGTTACCTTTAATGTTTGCTAGTGTTGTAAATGTTTCGGGGCTCATTGATGTAGTGATGTGAATCCGGATTACGAGGGCCACGATTGTGCAGAAAACATCACAAAGCTGCAGGAGGTGCTCCGAATAACAATTTGAAAATGGCAATAAATGTTGGTTCAATCTAAGAACGAATCCCACTGCTGCATAACGAGGCCGTTTTTTTCCGAGTTAGCCCGAGAGTTGTTTTTCTGTTCTGATTCTTCTTCGCTTTGTTTGAAAAAGAAAAACATCACATTGATTAACAGCTCATTTAACACTAACACTTCGACTGAAGCTGCACCCCGGCGCCCAGATGTGTCTTTCTTTCAAGTTCCAGCAACTGACGGAAGCGAAAACAAATCTAAAGCCTCCAAACATCTTCAGAAACTTACACGTGAAGAGGGTTTTTTTTTTCCAGGGTTGATAGAAAACAAAGCAACAATAAATTAGGATGACTTCCCAGGAAGCCGGTGAACAATAGCGAGGCGCCCGTTTACAAGCTTTGTGTGTGGGCACGTGTGTGTGTGTGTGTGTGTTGGCGCCTGTGTGTGTGTGTGTGTGTGTGCCTGTCTTTGTAATTACCGATTACCAGACTGCTATAAACAGAACGCTTCACTGGATCGACTTCCAAGAGTAACCAGGACGTGCAAACACCATTACCAGAAGAGAAGGAGCATAACAAAATTTGAATATGAATTACATCTTAGCTTGGAGTCTCCGCAGCTCACGCCGCTGACTGCCTGCAGAATCCCTAATTCACAGGAAGTACCGCTGCCATTAACTCATTTGTGCATCTTCCCCCCGTGCATATCTCTGAGCATATGGTAATATTTAATGCATGTGAGTGTGATTATGAGCACACTTTGGAATTAGGCATATCTCTACAAGTGCTGAAATGCTTTCAAGCCCCGGAGGGCTGATACAAGTGGATGTAGGGATAACATCAGTAATGGCTGTAGGTAATTGAAACAGGAACCCATCTATCTCTGTGAGCTTGGGTACACCGAGCACCGTGCTGGTGTGGTGGATGAGATGAGCAGAGAGGCTGAAGAGCTGGGGGCACAATTACCTTGATATGTGGTTCAATTACGCTGCTAACGAGAACTAAATGCGCCTGGTTGAAACAAGAATCTCCGGAGAAATGTTTGGATTCGAAGCGGGATTACGTAAGGAATAATAAAGTTTAATAATCACCCACTGAATATTGTGCCGCGTAGAACAGTATCTTTAAACCAACAAGGTTTTTATAATAACGAAGGAGTCGTAATCCAGGAACTTGTGTATCTCAAAATATCTATCCGTTCCGTGTATCACGTTTTGCTTCAACCTTTCCGTGTCCTCTCTGTTCTTGACCCCTGCCGGGACTGATGTTGAGAGGCGGGAAAGCTGCGCGGAGCGATAAGGCTGGAGTCCGTGGCGAGAGAGAAAGAGAAAAGGTCAGAGCCTTGAAGGTCAGGGGTCAACCGCGGGGAGCCGATGGGTCGAATCAGCAAGGTGACCGGCGGGCTTAACCCGGCCCGGATTTCACACTGGGATCAAAGAGAAAAAGGAACATGCATGGACGGGAAAAAAAACATTCCCGTGGAGGGAATGCTGAAATGTCTGCGTCTGCAGTCGCCTTATTAGTGCTGCACGTGCATGTTGCAACTCCTCATATTTTGTACTGCATGCGCCCATACCACAGGAACATAAAACTCACTGGTGATGTAATTATTTCGCCTCGGTTCAGCTCTCCCTCTCCTCTCCTGCTCCTCTGGCGAGCCGGATCACAGCCCGATTCAATGTCAATAAGTAGCCGAATGTGCAAACAAACCCTGTGAGAGGCGCCGGGCGGAAGCAGCAGGTCCACAACGATTTACTTGACTTTAAGTATTGAACTATTGAACATGAACTGTAAATGAGTGCAAATTAATTAGGCTGCCGTCCCTGCCTCTGCTCCTCCGTGACTCGTATCAGTGAGACGTATACAACATCAGCATGCACGCTGGGCTGTGCACTTTTTTTTTATACAATCAGTTAAAACAAACTCTAAGAAATACTCAAAGATAAAAGGAAAAACTTGATGAAGACACAAGTTGTGTGCACACCAATTTAAATGTCACCCCCAAACATTTCTCAGTCAACGCCAAACCAGTACTTATTCTAATTTCTTTGCTGTTGTCATGACGACCCTGTGAGTGCTGCAACGCTGAGCAGCTGTGCCATGTCACCGTGGTTAAATGGGTTACATTAACATCAGCGGCAGGTTACATTAGAGCAGGGCTACATTACCCATTAGTGGTAGCAGAACACATTTATGGCAGCATTTAGTACTTATCTAACTTTGCAGGGTTGAACACTCTGCCCATTGGGTTTAAGTGTAATTCACACTCGACTAGTTCCTGAGAGCCACAACATCACAGGCGCTTCTGTATTTTTTTGTACTTTTAACGCTCTATTCTGAGTTAAAAAAGCTTGTAAAATACATTTCCCCTTCGCATAACTTAATATCCACGCCATCTCCGAATGTGGACTCCGAGGAGAGCCGGAGTTAACACACAATTTGCTGCTCACATCTCCGTGAATCAAAGATGTCTCTGTCAAATTGTTTATCTGTGACCAAGAATATCGGCTCGCGGCAGGCCGAGCTTATCGCACGCTGTTTTACGCCGTCTGACTTATTGACTGTGAACACGGACGACATGACTTCTCATCAGTGTCTGGCACAATGGCACCATCGACTGTACTGATCTATGACCAAGTCTGATGGAGAGGCGGGTCAATGCAGTTAACTAGAGTTGGCTGCTTTCCCGCTAAATCCTCTTTACGCTGGTCAATGTGCTGTCTGGTCAGAGCGGGAGAAGATAACAACACGATGCCTCGGGTAAATATACCCAACCATGGACATTGTAATACAAAACGAGTGAACGCTGGCCGTGTAAAATGATGTTATACATATCAAAATACTGCCCCCGAACCAACTGGGGCAAAAGACCAGCAGTCAACAGTCGGCCTGTCAGCGTGAATCAATGTTTGTGGATGAGGGCAGCTGTCTGGATGAGTGTGTTAGTGGAGAAAAGTAGGCTTCAGGAGAAACTAGGGCATCACCGAGACTCAGGAGAGGTGTCTCCAGCCCATCCTCCTGTCCTATTTCAACGCCTGGCGAGACTGGCATGTGTGTTTGGTGTGTGTGTGTGATACAACAGACGGGGCACCCTGGGCAGTCAAGGGAAAGCTTCAGGCACAGGAGGCCGAGAGATAACAGGTGAGTTCCAGGGAGGCTACCTGTGGGAGAGGAGCTGCCCAGTGACAGGCCTCTTTGCTGGGGTGGAATGGATGTGCAGGAAGTCCCCAGGGCATGGACCAAATGTCAGGCAGTCTGAGCACACACACACACACACTGGAAAACTACTCTGAGCTTTATTGAAATTTGTCACCTGCGTGTGTGTGTGTGTGTGTGTGTGTGTGTGTGTGCATTGTCCATGTGTGGATGCTCCGACTGGGCAAATGACTCACAGCAGTAAAGAGAGCTGAACAAGGCAGCAGAGACAGGTGGGGTGGGGGGGGACGGGGAGACGTGTGTCTGTGGGTGTTTTTGTTTGACTGCGTGGGTGCAAGAAATAAGCTGTTGAGTGTCACTGTAAAATAATGCCGCACAGTTTTCCAAAAGCATGCACGACACAGCACGACACAGCACGGCACAGCACATACTGTACTCTGCAGCCACAACTACGCTCGCACAAACACACACAGGCATCTACACTCAATGTTTACTGTGCAACGACAGACATTATTTAGCCACCGCTCCTCTGGAGCTTCCGACACATCACTAATTCATCCATGACTTTTCTCCCTCTGCTCCAGAAGGACAGTCTTTGAACGTGCATGCTGGGCCGAGTGACACCTCGGCCCCCTCTGTGAGCTATTATTCAGAACGGGGTTCATCTCAGCTGCAACACGACCCTCCAATGATGTCTTTTAAATCACAATGTAGGTTAATGTGCAAATTGTACACAGCCGCTTGGTCTTTGACTGGACCGTTTGGCGGTGCTGTGCAGTGGCAGCACACGGTCAGCTGGATGTGGGTTGAGTGTCAGGTGTCATGGTTAGGGCGGGACAATTAGCTGGTCATGTATCCTGACATGTAATGAGGCCCGGGCTTGTTTTACAACAACAGTGAAGTGGAAACAGAGGATACATAACACCGTGAACTACAACACAAAGTCAAACAGGAGTTACGACACCTGACGAGCAGTCAGTGGACGTCCATTACAGACTCAATACAGTAACCACACCCCCAATGAGGTCTTTGATGCAGTGTGGCCCACAGAGGCTGTTTGAGTCAGTCTGCTCTTACATTTCATGTATCGATCCTGTCTGATTGTGTCCGTACTGATCTGCTACCGAGAAAGCGAGAGGGGGCAGTGCGAGGGTGGAGGTGCAGAAGAGAGGGCAAGCAAGGAGGCACAATTAAATTTCTATTTCAGAGAGGTCAGATTGTCCTCAAGGTCAAACATTAAAAATAACCTTCAAAGGAAGCGTGGAATAAAAGGAGACTCTCTGTGGGACTGCCGGAGATAAACCCAGAATGCAAAAAAAAAGGATTATATATTAAAAGCATGGGCCGATATCAGAAGGACACTTTTAACATGCACCATGAGGCAATTAGTAACCATGGTGACGAGTGAAGGGGGAGTGAAACATGCCAACTTTAATACATCAGATTGTGCTGCATTATACCAATACAGCCATTATAGAACAGTGGTAGACGTGTGCATGCAGGCGCTTGCACACATGCAAACGTACTGTATGTCCATCACATGTACTCTGATACAACGCCCACCGGAGCCTGAGGAGGATTTACAGCCTCTGTGTAGTAATGGGATCAGCTGAGAAGGATGGAAGACAGGGGATTCCAGGCATCACAAATCACTTCCATCACACATCGGCGCTAATGCCACTGATACTAATCTGTCAGACAGCCATTTCGAATGCTGCGGATAGCCAATCTATCAGGCCGCGCCGCACGCAGCCGTCCGCTGCCCCAGACCTGCTGCACGTGTGTACAAACACACATTCAGCACACGCCCTTCAGAACCAAAGGCAAAGATGAGGGAGAATTAATCCTTTCCTAAGTTTCCTCATACTCCTATAACTGCAACCTTAAACATCAAGTCTCTGCTCCACTTTACAATTTCTAAAAAAAAAAAAGACACATTTGATGCTAAAATATTCAAATTCAGACATTTATTCTAAAATAAACAAAAAAAAAAAAGGTTATCTCACAGCGGGCTTTAATAGATGACTCATTTAGCCTCTTGCTCTCCAGATTGCCTCTTTACTGGCTCTATGTCCACTTAAAGCGATTGCATTAACCTCTGTCACTCTCTGTGGGCAGATGAGCTGCTCCCTTTAAGACGTGCGCTGTATAAGTCTTCCTTCTTTGGCCGGGATCCCCGTCTGGCTCCCGTCCAGACAAACACACACAGTCTTGGGAACAGGACACATATCAGTGTGTTCTGTGGAAACATCCCAGGTTCCAGGCCAGGTAATGTTTTTTTTTTTTTTTATATAGCATTTTATAAAACGGCAGGTTGAACTGACATAGATTGTCTTCCATGCTCCTGCCTGCAATCGCTCTGCAGGCGTGACAGATGCAGACAGATACATGTGTGCACGTACCCTGCTTCTTTTCATTTCCTCCTGTGTTCGCACGGTTTAGTTGAAGTCGTCCCAGAAGAAATATCATCTTGCAGCCCACCTGTATCTGGCTGGATCACAGATTGCCTGACAGCCGGCGTGCCTGGTCTTCTCTACCACTCACTTTGCCCTGCTTTCTGCCCTCACCAGCTGGCTGTTCTGGCCTTCTGCTCCCATCGCATCAGTCTTTGCGCCCAAGCAGCTGCCGTGCCAGCCAATCTCTGCCCTCTCCCTTGCCCACTTCTCCCCCCCTTGACCAGCTTGAAACGAACACATTCACCACCCCTCTATGTCTGGTTTTCCTTTTTCCCTCTGCATCCGTTTACCTTCCGTCCGTCTTTTCATCCGCACAAATGGGCCTCTCAGCGTGGAGAGGTAAATTACCTTCTGCAAAAAAAAAAACGAAAAAGCCACACAGGAGGCAGTTACGCTAACAGCAATATGAAAAACTCTGAAGGTGAGAAGAGAGCACTAAGAGCAAGCATAGCCTTCAATACAGGCACCGTCTCAGCTCCACACCTCCACTCCTACAGCCTCTCAGAGTGGGTAAGAGTTTGGTATCTTGCATAAATGAAAACCCGCATCAAAACTAAAAAGGAGGAGCTGAGCAGGAAAACAACTTATTATTCTTTTGGCACTATTCATGGTTGGTAAATGGCAGATACACAAACAGAGTGCGTGCATGTGGTACGTCA
>CAAKHC010013890.1:0-23288 GCA_901007825.1 Macroramphosus scolopax | reverse complement strand
GGGGGTAGTCATGTTGCAAGAGGCAGAGCAGCATAGACCTTCTGCTGACGGGCTACGAGCAAACCGCTTTAAATGTCTAAGCAGCTTTATTCCATGCTAAATATAGAAAAACATGTTTTATGGACGTTATCTCTGTAAACCAGACACAACAAACACTTTAAGACAAACTTGTCCGAGGTTATAAACTGTACTCTGAAGCTAGCACGCCTACAAACAGACTAAATCATTCAATGATCAATGATCCATGATCAATGCTACACTTTGGCAAACAGCTGCACGATGCTAATAAAAGCAATTGAATTGTATTGAATTGGAGGAGCGCCAAGCTGTTGGTCATGTTCCTCAAGTCAGAACTCGGCTGTCAGGAAAATCTTGTTGAATAATGCATTCGGTTCTCCTCTCGAGACGTCTGCAGCCCTGCCTTCATCCTCTCCTCATCCTGCCCAGTGTGGAGCGAGAGCCCGCAGCCACACACTTCTAACCCGGCTCAGTGTCCCACATTGCTCCACTGTCTTTCTGTTTCTCTGAGCTCTGGTCAGTCCTTTCTTTTTGTTCTGTCGTTGCACCGTTCTCTATCAATGTTGTCAAACTGCGCTCGCAAGACGGGAGGGAGAGGAGCTGTTAGACCTCGGTGCGAGTGAGGGTGTGTGTGCGGGTTTGCAACAAACTGTGTGTGGACTGGTAAAGTTATTTTATGGGAATCATCATGCTGATTGTTATGATGATGTGAGAGACTGCAAGAGAAGCAGCAATACCTTTTACATTTGCCGGTTTGAGTGCATACTACTTGTACAAGTACGTCAACATGTAGTGTGCTCTGTGTACTTGGATGGTGTACTCACATGGTTCAAGTGGAGCGTGCACAGTTTTAACCTAGCGAGGGCAATAGCCACTTCAAAAAATCTGCAAAGCCCCTTCATATACAGCATTTTTTTTTATCTTTAAATAAAGAACAATGTAAAAGTTAATGTTAATGTGTGTGTGTGTGTGTGTGTGTGTGTGTGTGTGTGTGTGTGTGTGTGTCGGGGCTGCGGTTGTCGTGCACGTTAGCTTATCTCCTGTGAGGACTTGTCAGGACCCAGACCCCTTTTTTTCTCCGAAGGGGCCAAAGAGGCAGCTAAGACAGATGAGTCGGAGTGGGGAAACTCGTGAGCCGTGAGGGAGCAGCAGAGCAGCTCATAGCTGCGAGGTGCTTCAAAGCCACCAGCTGTCCCTGATCGATCAGCACATCCTGCCCGTCCCGTACTGGATCTGTGTTATATCGAAATAACACAGAATCTGTCGACAGTCATGCTAGTCGCTCTGTGAAGATGTGATGACGTTAGCATGCTAACATGCTAACAATGCTAATGCTAATGAGCTGATGATTTTCGCCAATTTTTTTATATTCAAGCTGGCCCATAATTGCAGTCGGACGGGACATTTTTGTCAACACAACTTAAATGAGATCGGCCTTGCTTCGTCGAATGACTAACATCGTGCAGGCCACAATGTCCCGGATTTGGACACAGCTATAAATAGAAGAAACATGAAACCCAATTAGGACCTAATTTTCTTCTGCTGTGAATTGTGTAGCTGTAAGTTGACCTATTTACACAATAATAATCATGCCGGAGCAACAGAAATAAGATCCTGATTCTGACAAGGTATCATGCGAAGATCGACATCACAGCGCATCCCTTTACGACAAGGCAGTTCAACCCAAAGTCAGACATATATGGCGGAATTATCGTTACCCTGCCTAAGAAAAAGAAAAGAGTCAGTCATGCTTGGATGCCAACACAGGCTAAGAAAACCAGGAGCACGACTTCTAAAGAGTAACGGAGTCCGATGTTGTTGATGTGGCGCTGGCGCTCTGGGAAAGTGGAGAATGACGCGGCTTGATTATAATATTAACACTTTGAAACAACACTGAACCAGCGCTAGCACCAGGCATGAACTAGTATTAGGTTGGCGTTGGTGGGAAGGGCGGATGTATGAAGGCTTGGAGGAAATCAGCCCCTTGTGCTCTGCTTTGAAAAGCACAGCCATGAATTATGCAACACAGGAGGAGTATGAAAAGTGAGATAAATAGGATACATTTCTACAGACACATGCATGAGTCTGCACACACAGTAGCACACAAATCCTTTTCGGAAGCCAATTAGGCTCCGTACGTCTGTCTGATCCGCGGCACCGCATGGAGGCAGAAACCAACACAAACGGAAGTGGCGATTCGAGATTACATAACCCGAGATAATGTCTCTTCTCTTCTTCTGGTGTCTGTTTCTCCAAGTACAGAAGTGGTTACAAGGTGTGTTTGTTCACCGAACTTGTCGGAGGGCTGCAGCTCGGGGCCGAGGATGAGCCGGTTCAATTTGGGGGTAGTTCTGTTTAACATAGCTGGAAACAGCTTTTTCCTTCTTTAAACTCATTACAACGATGTTGTTTCTCCGAGAATATTCTCCACAGTTCTTATGATTAAAAACAAAGCCTTGTAGAAGAACCGTTCAGCCGTGGCGGGGTGTTGCAGCGTCTGATGGCTCTTGTTTTATTTTAATGTAACCCAGGCTGCGATCAGAAGGAAAGTGAAATCATTACTTATTCATAGAGCCGAAGATAGAAAAAAAACCCCAAAAAAACACAGAAATGCGTGAGGTCCTGAAACAAACTTTCAAGGTAAAAGTATTTTGAGGAATCACATCCAGAATTAACATCCCTGAGGTTATTATGAATGGAATGCAGCTCGCTAAATCAATTTGTTCAGTTATGAAAAATAACCGAGGTGGTGAGCGGACGACGGAGAGAAAAACAAAAGATTATCTGAAACAGTTGCACATGCTGCAGTTCCTGCCTGCGTCGACTTCAGTAATATACAGCAAGAGTCTCTCAGTGCCGTGAAATTACATTTATCTATTCTACCTGTGAGTTTAACTCTGGCAGCAGCCGGCACGTATTTGTAAAAGGTTTCACATCTTCACCGACGGCTGCAGCTTGCATGAGCACAAAGCACATACTAACACACCGAATATACAACATATAAGTTACTGTAATGTTTTTAAATCTAACCGGCAGATGAAGATCTTAGAGCAACGTCACTAGAGGGGCCGTCCATCTGAACCCTGATATAACATTCTGGCAATGTCCACCGCAAATCAAGATTCAGAGAAGAAGATGAGAGAAGAGTTCAGCAGAAAGCAAATGTCCAAGGGCGCAGCAAACCTTGGAAAATCTAAAAACTTAAACTCGGCCCAGGACAGTGGCGAAGGGAATAAAACAAATTCCCTGCAGAAGCTGAGGCTGGGCAGTTAGTGCGCACACGCCCCGATGAATATACAAACTCCAAACAGAGAGAACTCCCTTAACCCCCGTTGTGTTTGCCCCTGAATACTTTTAACATTCATAGAGGGGGGAGGAGACGCTTTGTTTACTTCATTAAACTCAAATAACATTATTTATGAGTTGAAAGGTAAATCTGCTGGACGTCGCCATAAAGAAGATTTAACTGTCATGAGAATGTCAAGCGGTGCGACACCGTCCTCCCCTCGAAGCCATTTAGGGATCATTAGTGTCGCACATAAGTCCCGGGTCCACATCCTCGTGACCTTCCCCCCCTGTTCTATATACGGCAGCGTTCAATTTCCTTGAATGTCATTGTCTTTATCGGGATGACAACTCAATGTCTCCATCTGTCTCCGCGGAGGCGCCTCTTCTAGTTCCTGCTACCGTTCTCCCTCTGTGGATTAACAACACGAGTCACTGCTGGTCGACATGCACATGGAAACAAAAGGTAAATAAACACCCAAAGTCAGCAAAAAGGTGAAGCGAAATGTTACAAATAACAACACATTATTGCATTTTGAGTTTTCTGGGTCGGATGGTTAAAAACACGTTAGCCTAAAGGGGGTGTGGAGGTTGCCGTATGCGAGCATATATAACCATAATCCCACCTTTCAACAGAAGACCATTTAGGATTAGTTCCGAGCATGTTGCCCCTCAGCAAATAAGTAATCTCTTTTCACCTTCTCCTTTCCATTTCTAATGTATTTCCCCCCTCCCGTCCTCTTGGAGGAGGCTGACACAGTGTGGCGTTGGCATTGATGTAGCAGACCAGCTCTGCCTACTTATCGTGAGTACCTGCTAGTGGGTGTGAATATATGCATGCTCATTTATAATTACTGATTTACCGAACCCTTTGATCACAACTGTCTCGGAGTATGAAACAGCCTCACGGCCCAGCAACCATCAGCACCCGGAACGGGGGGGTTGGATCGGCCCGGCTGACGTCTGTGATGGTGTGACGCTGAAATGCATCTCTCTGTGACGGAGTGTGAGTGCGGCTGGCTCCCGTCCACGGTAATGAGCCCTGTGCATGGTGAGAGGATGGTGCTGGACCGGATGCGGGGCTGGGAAAGCATTAACAACCGTGCCTTGTGTGCGAAGCTAAGTGATAACAGAAGAGAGGCCTCCGCTCTGCTGTTACTGAGAATGCATAGGGCGCCGCCGCTCCCTCCAGATCGGGCTAATTGCCGTGTTTGTCAGCCGCTCCATTCAGAGATGATTTCAATTTCAATGGGGTAGTGAGGCACAGAGAATCTATGAGTGTAGAGTTATTGCACAAAGACTCGGCTGTAAATAAACCTGTTGAGCTCGGAGATGCGATTGGCAACGGAAACAAGAGTGCCTGATTTATTTTTCCCTGCTTGATGCGCAAGTGGCTCAGTAAAAAGTTTTTAATTGGTCAGAGGAGAGATCTAACGTCTGGACACAGGAGACACATGGACTGACGTATTGATGATCAGACTGCCTGCTTGTGTTGAAACAGTAGGAGACATTCCGCCTGCTAATTGCAGTTTTTCTGTCCGTCCATGTGCAGACGACGAACGCGATGTATCCGAGGACGTACTGTATATAAGCAGTTATAAATCATACACGGTTAATAACTAAGATAGGCAGTCAATTGATGGAGATAAAAAAAAAGAAGTTAGATGGATGCATTAGATGGATGATGCCATTTAGTGAGGTTGGAGTTCGCAGTCTGCAGATGGTTTTCCACTTAACTTTATCAAGTGCATGAGCTGTTTGCAGGGTTTTCAGATTAATTAATAAAAAAAAAAGAGATAGATGGGAGTGAACGAATCAATGCACCGTGCTGCGGTTCTACAAGTGCAGTAAAATTTCAAGGCAGCTCACAGGTCAACAGCTTCAAGCAGCTTAGAAGTAGCCAAGTCGGTTTTAAATGAAGGTATAAAGTGGTTCGACAGGGTCGAGCGGCAGTAAAAAAAAAGAAGATAAAAAATAGGTTTCCCTTGGCTGGCAGTGGCACGTTGAAACATTCAACTATTTAAATTCTGATAAAATCTTGAGAAAAGCTTTGATGTGAATCAAAAGTTTTGATGGTTTCAGAGTAGTTTGGGTTCACAGCGAGCCGATGCTGCTGCGTGATTTTACATTCATCATGTCTGCCGGAGCTCGGAATCACACGGCCGCAGGCGAGTGACACACATGATCAGCTGTGGTGGCCGATGTTAAGTATTTGTTTCATAAGAGTTGGTCTAAATCCATTTTTGTGATCAGTTTTAGGTGATGAAATGGACTTCACTATACTTACAATAACCCCGGGCAGAAAGGGAGATTAAGGATTATTGCAATCCTTTTCTTCTGAGCTTTTACTGTGGAAATACATTCTTTAACAAAACAATAAAATATTCAAGATCACAATGTGTAGAGACTGAGGGACACAGCGGTGAGTCGGATCCCCGTTGTTTATGTTTACATGGAAATCCGTGCTCGTAAAGTGTGTCACGGGAAGGTCAGGAGGATTTGACCTCCGGAGCAAGCTGGCGTTGGGTGTGAAACACTCAGGGTGATAACCGAGGGCGCGAGGTGGCTGATGGCAGTAGTTTGGAGGCCAGAATTCCCCACACTGAAGGTCGCTGACCCCATGCTGGGATTACTCTGTCATCATGAGATGCACGCTGTGAAGCTGGTGTGGCCTGTTAGGCACCCAGATGGATGAGGTAATGTGTATGCACATAACAAAACAGATATATTTATTTAATTCACTCTGTTCAAAGCAATTATATTCCAGCAGAGGGATAATATTAGCCCTGTATATGGCAATGTCTTCAAGGAAATGTGTAACGCATCCCATGCATGCGTAATTAGTTGTTGATGCATAATCTCGGTTGAGGCATCTCCCGACAAAGTGCGACTCTGTCGGGTAAAAGGGGGTTGAATTTCACGAGGTGGGGGGAGAAAGCACAGAGCTGGAAGAATTCACAGCCCTTCAGATGCTACATCTGGAGTTGCTATGGCAACCGTTCTCCCAAGAGTAAGCCAGCTGACAATCAAGTCTTGCTCAGATGATACGTGCGAGCTGTGCGCTGGTGTGTGTTCCTGTCAACCGGCTGATGGGGCGCGACGGCGTTTAATCTCAGCAGATTACGCGTGTCTGTGTTTATCATAAGACTTTGCACAAAAGACAGTGGAGGATCACAATCAAACGGGATTTGTAGGATTTCCACGCTAATTACCGGCCTGTGGAGGGACGGGGTGGACGGAACTCAACACGCTAGAAAAAATGAGAGCGGGCGAGAGCGCGAGAGAAAATTAGTTGAGGAAGAAAGTGAGGGGGGAGGACCAAAGGGTGGGAAAGCAGGGCCATGGGAGAATTAGAGGGAGCAGCAGAGAGGCACAGTGCATGGTTTAATTAGAGCGGCTATAAATAACCTGGGACCTGACATTTGAACACTGAGACCTGTTGAATGTCTCTCTGTGTTTTTCGGCCTGATGTTTGAACACATGCCACTAATTTATGTGCTCTCATCCTCTCCTCCTCCTCCCCATGTTCTCGTCCTCTTATTGAGTCTCTCCTCTCTCCCACTTGTCAATTCTCTTGTCACTCTCCCACACATGCAGACGCACACAGTCTTCATATAATCCTTCGCTATATATGTGAGTGAAAGTGACATATCAAAAACAGGTTTTTCATTAGCTGTCAGGAAGAGGAACGAGCACGCAGACAGACTTGGCACCCGGTTGGATGTCAATACCTAGCCACTTATAGCTCCCTCTGACAACCAGCACCAATCTCCCCAACTGAAAACCATATCCGTCACTTTCCGTTGACACCGGAACACAAACTCTGCGAGAGATCCGGCGACAGGTCTATTACGTACTGCGTCGCCGGAGCCTTTTAGGTGAATGAACAGAAGGAAACATCTCCTCTCATTCTTTAGCATTTGCTGATTATGATGCTCTTTATGTGATTCTGTCTGCCCTCCGTTCCCCTTGGGAGCTCTCGTTGCTGCGCAGGAGGGATGGGCAGGAAATTTAAGTTGGAGGGCTGTGAAACGACATTACATGGTTGACTAGGAGGCGGCTTTGGAAGCAAGGTGGGAAAGAGGGAACCGGAGAGCAGGAAACATGAGGGTGAGGCGGCGCGGATTTGAACAGACAGGAGGAGCAGACTGAAGTGAACGAGGGGGCACAGAGGTTGTTCATCTCCGTCCCAGGAGAGACTGCCTGATTTGCCAGCGGTAACACCAGTCATTACTCACTAAAGCCCAGAGGTAGCACTTCTACCCCTCCCTCCATCTCTCCTTGTACCCATCCATCTCTCCATCCCTTGTTTGTGCGGAGAGGGCGCTAAAACATGCAGAGGTGAGGGACTAAGCCGGCCCCCGAACACATGCGGATAGATATACAACAAAGCAGGGGACAGCTGATCAATAGAGGAGGAGCAGCGGTGACCAGATGAGATCTCGGCGAGAGGAAACAAAGCAGGAGGGAGCAGCTCTTTGTGCAGCTGCGGATGTCATCACAGATAGATTTCACATCACGCTCAACAAACACAAGTCAATTAAAACAATGCACCAAGCAGTATTTGTTTGCTTTCCCCAGAGGGAAAGAAACATAACCTACAGGTAAGTGTTTCAGCAGCTGTCAGGACGAATGAGGCGGAACCTCCGTTAAACCTTCGGCTCCCTCCGCTAAGACCTCGGATCTTCTACCGCGCCGCATTGTGCCGCAGCCGGGAAGCGTCGCGCTTCTTTTTGCATGTTGAGCAAATGTTTGACTTGTCTTTGTGAAGAGGGCCTGTGAGTGTTGTGCTTGTCGAAACACTTTTTTCTCTTTCAATAGGCCGGTAATAAGATTTGAGTCGGCCAATATGGTGCAGCCGATAAGCACAAAGACCAATAATCCATACAAATATTAGTCCAGGTTTCACAAGCGGCTCTGCAGGAGGAGAGAATTTGTGGATGCCTGCGTGTGTGTGTGTGTGTGTGTGTGTTGGAAGTTGTGTGTATATTCTGTATGTTTGCTGTCACACTTGTTGGTTTAGATTATCCAGACGGGCGAAGGGAGAGCAGACCTACGACAAAGTTTCCTCACGGTCCGCATTAAATAAAACACATTAATAGATTGTAGCACTGTCAACATGATCGATTGATTTCCATCATTGTCAGATATATTTCAGGAGATAATTAACACTAATGTATCTCGAAATGTCACAATATTAAAGACAGTAAATCCGGATCTGCTCCAGAACTTAATGGACCCTCCTTGGCTCTGCTCCGCCCTCTCCGTCAGGTTTCGTGAAAACTTTGCCAGCTAATTTTTCGTTTAATCCTGCTGGCAAACAAATAAGCAAACAAGGAGGAGAACACCACCTCCTTGGCACAGGTTATAATCCAAATGAATACACAAACCAAAAAAAGAGCTTCATTGAGTAGCTGGCAAATTCCTCTGTTTCGTAAACACACAGCTGACAGAGGCTGGATATATGAAATATATGTATTTAATGTCCTTCTATACTCGAGGCGAAAGCAGAAATCTAATTATCAGGGAGGTCAAACAACCTTTGATTGGTATTTTCACTCCATATTTCTTCAAAGGTGATGCAGAGCCTCTGTGGGCAGCAGCCAGTGGAAGAACATCATCTCCATAGTAGCGCTGTTCTACTCTCCTGGTATGGATACTTCAAAACCCACTAATTTCATTATAGATCCCCTGAATGAAATCAATACTCTACCAAGTCGAGGTCAATACATTTGCACCTAAAGGATCGATAGGTCGAACACAGAACGTGCCGAAGCCTGCATGGAAACACACTTTTCTTGCTGTTTCTATGTAATCTGTGTTCACACAGCCGGCGGCGACCGAGCCGATGTTATCCTGTTATTCTTTCACAGACATGGTGAATGAGATTTGAACCAAAAAACAATGCTCGGTGTAATGTTCCTCAAGCTACAGAAATTGAATTTCACTGGTAAAAAAAAATGGGTGGACAAGGAACTGCAATACATGTCATGTCTGCTTGTACGCTACTGCTCAATGTGAGCGAAACACAATACAAAAACACAGGCAACGTTTTTTTGATACATCACCTTAAAATACTCACTTGACCCCGTGAAACATGAATGTGCTTTGCCTCTCTCTCTCTCTCTCTCAGCTAGAAACAGACCGAGCACAATAAAGCCGGCCCTCCTCTCTGAAGAGCCGGTGCCGTTGTGCTCATCTGTGGCCTCCAGGTAGCCACAGTGTTACTGTGTTAGCAAGGCGGGTCGCTCTCTGCGCCTGCTAATGTAGGCACTCAGGATAACCGGACACTAAAATAAGTCAGTGGAGCATGGCGGACACACACACACACACACATGCATGCACACACACACATCCATGTTTCCTGGCATTTGTAGCATCTTTGGGCTGAGGGACTTTCTGGGTCAGAGTAATGCAGCTAATTTAGCGAGTCAAGCTAAGAGCTGTGAAGGAGAACCCTGTTAGGAGTGAGCAACACTCGCCTGTCCAACACACACACACATGCACGATGACATCCAAAAAAAATATATGCAAGGATTATGAAATGATGACATGCTATGATACGCTTCAAATACAATTGGGTAAGTGGTGTGTGTGTGCAGGGACACGCCTCCAACACCGCCGTCAGGCTTTTGCAGGACGAATTCCAGCACGGTGCCACGTTTAGATGAATATATCTTGAGAAGGAGGAAGAAACGTTGACATATGTTGTTTAATAAATATATGCAAAGGTGATAAGTGTGTGCAGGCTCGTTCTGAAGCTATAATACATGTTAGTACTCAGCTTGGATGCTGCTGCTGCGGCTCCGATGTTCCATTGGAGCTAATGATTTGTTTCTATATAGAGCTCTTCTAAGAGCTGTCATCGATCCGTCTGTCCGTGAGTTTGTGAGCGTCCAGCCCAAATATTACACCATCCATGATGCACATGTTCAAAGACCAACTCACTGTTGATCAGTACGAATACATTGCGAGGAACATTTGTCCACATTTAATCCCCAAATCCTCTTTGAGCCAAAATCCTCATGTGGGAAAGACACAAGGGCAAAAAAAAAAGGTGAGCCAGAACAACGATTTGATTGTTGGATTTACTAATTATTTAAACATGTTTTGGGAGAATGAAGGTCACTCAGTGTTAATTTCAGACAAGACAGAAGCTTCGACCGTCAGCTTCTCCGCTCCCGACTGACCTTTTAAGTCGCGGAGCAGAAATCTCTCCTTGAAAAAGACAAAGCATTATGTAACCTATGTACGTCAGTGTGCATGATCTGATCGCGGCGTGCCAGCATGTTCCCTGAGTAGCCTGTTAGCGATTAGAAAAGATGCGGACCCATGTGAAACACTTGCGTGCACACACTCGCTGTGTCGCCAATAAAACACATGTATAGACATAAAGGTCCCGCGGGATGCATTAGAGAGTCGTGAGATGCGGGTAAACATGGTAACGACGCAGACGGAATTAAACACACTCCAGAGACAGATGATGAGGTCATTCCATGGTGGTTGCATTTCACAACTCCCAGTCAGACTAATGGTCACGTACATTATAGCTCTTCCTATAGACAACAGGGACAGGTTACTGCCTTACAATAGGCTCGTGATGAATCCCTCTTCCTGCAGGAGGAAGAGCGATGTGATGCGCGGGAGCAGCAGCGGGGAAACGCCGCCTGCTGTTCCATTGTGCCTTTCATAGATTACCAGGGTGTTACACTGTTTTTGGCCCTCCTGCCGGCGCAACATACCGTCGTTGTCAATGTCATCTCCCTGGAAATTGAGGTGAGGGTTCAACAGTCGCTTGTAACCTATCAGAGGCAGCAGGGCCGGTGTGCAGCCGGGGAGGTGTCAGCCCGCATCCCTTTGACAATAGTGATCATCGAAAACACCCAGCGGTTCGGGTTAATACGGGTTAAATTATCACAAAGGAGGGAGCCTCCCTTATCACTGGGCCGATACGATTTCCCATTCTCTGAGGGTTGAATGAAGGTCAAGCTGCAGCAGGTTGTTCCAGTCTCTCAGCAAACACATGGCGTGAATGTGTGTGTGTAATTGTCATGGCTGGGCGTTCTGCAAGGGCACGGAGCCGGGAGGACGAAATACAAAACAAAACATGTCGGGAATTATAGTCAGTAGGTCGTCATAAATATTCAAAATATATAGAATTATGAGACCTTATTCTACATGATATTTATATATATGATGTTGTTTCTCTGGACAACAGGATCCAAACAGATATTGAGTCTACTTCTTCCTTCATTTCTTTAATGCTCCTGTGTTTTGTTTTCTGCTCCTTTCATAACGTAACAGTTGGCCAGTGAGTTCAAGGCGTGTGCAGACGTCTCCCCGGTGGCCCCGGTCATCCCCGTCTCCAGCCTGAACTGTGAGCGAGACATCTCAGTAATGAGCAGGGTCAGTGCTTTTTCAACCACGCAAGAGAGTACAATGCGTACATGTTCTGTACATTTTCTACTGTGTTGTCCTTCAAATCGGTTGCATCCAATGCTTATGCAAGTGTTTTTTTTCTTCTTCTCAAAGAACAAGCTGAAGCAGGAGAGCGCCTGGCTGCACGCCTCACAACTCCAATAAATGTAGATTAAACTTAATATTTACTTATGTGTAATATATAGATAAACATCTATTTGGTGTGGTTGTTTGTTTGTAATAAATAGAGTTATTCATCTACCTTTGTTTGTCTATTCTATTACTGACTCCGCCCGTCACACGGCCAGCTTGACCTTTCAGTGCTTTATCGTCAAGTTGCTGCCACCAGTGTTTTCTGAAGTAGCCCTTCCACTCACATCCTCTTAGCTGAGCTCCACGAACAAAAAGATAATTAAATAAAGCAGCCGGCTGGACCTACATGTCTCGCCAGCTGTTCGTCCAGCCGCCGCCGCCGCTTAAGGAAATCCTGGCTGTGGCAGAATCTCCTGCAGGAGCGTCACAGGAAAACGACTCATTTTTCCAACAGCGACCATATGAAGGGGACATGATTCAATATTATGTTAATAAATTGCTCCCACTCTTGAATATCTCACTCCGGGGGGGGAAGAACGGCAGAGATTGGACATGGCACAGCGCCAGGCACACACACACACACACACACACACACACACACACACACACACACACACACACACACACACACACACACACACACGGTGCATGTCAGTTACATGGATGTCAGTGGGAACATTTTCAAACTCCTGACGACTGACTTGTCATGTGATGAGTGATGAAGATTACATCCTAATATTCTGAGGGCTTTCGCTTCTCTTCACCTTCTTCTTCCGCTGTTATTTAATGCTCCTGCAATCGACTGTCTGAACTCTGACCTCCGAAATCTGGAAAGAATCGAAGAGCTCGGAAAGCTCCTGAAGGCACCCTGATAATCTGTTCATGGTTCATTGGTTTATTTCAATTCATTTTTAGAGATATTATTGCCTCCCCAGAGCTCAGCAATTAATCTGACGTGTAATATGATATCACATCCAAAATGAATGATTTGATCCGAGTCACGTACGCACACACAGCACCCGGATCCAGCCAGCGATGTGTTACTATAACACCATAAAGTTCTCCACTAAAGTCTCATGCTAATGAATCCCATTGAAACCCCAGCCCTTGTAGTTCGGCCTCATTGCCTCACACTGACAGTGTTGTGAGTGCTGAACGGCTCCCTTGTGTCCCCCCTCCCCCCACCACTCCTCCTCTCTCCCTCCTCCTCCCGCTCTCCCTCCTCACTTCATTCTGTCCATCTCCAGCTCTGTGAGTTTTTTTGCAAAAGCAGACAGGGAGCCACACCGCATCATTAACCGGCTCTCGCAGTGCAGCCTTACACCCCGGATGCAGAGAACAAGGCTTTTATGTGCCGCGCCGACTGATGGACGATCTAATTCTCTATTAATGGAGGCAACGCAGCTCATAGCTCATTAAAAATGAATGGAGACAAGCTCTCTGCACTGATAATTACACATACACACACCTGGGTATGACCGACCCTGAGTAATAATGACACAGTGGGCACTTAGAGACACATACAGTGAGATGCAGGCGGAGATGATCAGACACACAATCGAGGTACACGAGTTATTTACTACAAACTTCTCAGATGATGAGGTTGGGCTCTCTGCAGTAATCGTCTGCAGCTCCCAGTTTATAGAGAGAGATCAAGTATTTTAAAGCAATCACAGTGGCGAGGCTGGCCTCGTAAAAAAAAAAAAAAAAGCCTTTTCTTTAAATGAGAGACCCAATCAATACAAAACCAAGATTCCACACATAGTCAGCACAAAAAAAAAAAAAAACATTCATTTTTAAAAGGATCGGGGCCGGTAGAGACGCAGAGGCAGGAGAGGGTGTTAGTGGAGATCATGTTGGTTTTTTCTAGCTATGTCAAGCAGGACTTTGCCCAACACGAAACACGGAGAGAAAGATTAAATATTTAAAAAGTCAAACAAAAGCTGACAGGAGAGTTCAGAGCAGAACAACAAGCTGGCGGTGGAGGAGCTACAGAGAGAATGAGTTAGAGGTAGACGGAGAGGGAGGCCGTGAAGAGGCCGGAGGTTAATCGCCGCCGCTCTTTGCTTGGATAAAACTGCTCTCTGGGGGGGTTATTGTTATTATTCCAGAGAAGGCAGGTAATTAACTAAAATGCATAATTAATTCTAACGAAGTGAGGCGGAGCTGTGGAGTGATGGTAAGAGCAGACGTGACCGAGGTGAGCAGTGAGGGAAGTGTTGTGATGGTGGTCCGGCTGACGTGCAGCACGAAGCATCCGGACCTGGAAATGTGACTGTTTCTTCAATTACAGCTAATTTATGTTTGCACAGGACGGCTGGAGTAAACCTAAACATGGCCAAACAGCCTCAAGGGCCGAGGCTATTAAGTAAAGCAGCCCTTTTTTTTTTTATTGATCGACTCCAATATTAAAAATGCAGCCGCCAACAAAGCTTCCTCTTTAACTACGCTAACATTAAAAGGCGAAGACAGCATGATGAATTGCCCTGGGATGACGGGAGATGCCTGATTCTCTGAGCGCCGCCCCGCATGACACATTTTTTCCACCCAAGCAGGACCGTTCCCCCGGCTGGAGAAAAGTGCTGAGCTGAGACTTCTGCTGAATCACAATTAAACAGGCAATCTGCTCAGAGCCCGTAAATAAATCAACAAAAATACGTCAACCGAGTCGCGCTCACAAGGCGGCGCCTGGAGAGATTCATCAATGCATGTGCATCAACAATAAACAATATCGATGTTAGTTATTCACAATAATGATTTCACTATTTGACCTGCGGTTTACTTTTATTATAGCGTCGTCCCACAGAGGTTTCACTGAGCAATCTAGTTCCATTTGTACAAACATTCCTTTTGAAAAGCACCAGATTTGGATGCTGCAGCTGATTGTGCAACAAGTGATTAGAGAATATGTCATATGAGAGTTGCATGTGTGCGACCGCCTGTTTGCAGAACCACATAGTATAGAGAGAAGAGTGAGAGGTTGAAACACGTCAAGCAGCCTGGTTAATTAGAGCGTGGACTGAAACTGGAATTCCATTACAATCTCCATTATTGGAATTTCATATATGATCAATATCTTGCTGCTATAGGTGGATTTGCACAGCATGTTTTTTGTCAATATATTTACTGAATTTATATTCATATATGTTTATATTTGAGTCTGAATATGACAAACTAGTACTCATAGTATTTTCTTTTATATACATTTTTTTATAATAATTATATATAATAAATAAAACAAAATGTATCTTGGGATTTACTGTGAGCAGTAGTTCATAAAATTTGGACTTGCATAGCTTACTATGTGATGATGGTCAGGAGGAAGTGTTTGTGTTTGCACACGGCACTCAGGTTCAAAGAACACATTTTTGATATAAGAAAAACTACTATGAAATATTTCGTCATGGTTTTAATGGATATCGATCACTTCTAAACTCATAGTGAGGATCTTGGTTGATTGATCTTCGAGATACTCTCCATCACTTTGTCCGCGGCGTGTTTGAAGTACTACCATTAACTGTACTGTGATTTATCCGGTGCTGGTTCCAGTATCACAGTTGCTTCCAGTAAAAACATCGTCTCCTGCTTTTACGTTTTATTGGAGGTGTGTTTACTTCTGTTGCATAGCATTTCCGCACGCATTGTCAGGGCGGACAAGACACAGGAGCCCAGCACTCCTGGAAGTTACAGCCCCCCCTCACGTGATCAATCATCAGCAGATTAAACCCAGGCAGCGTCCTGCCAGCTGAAGCTGGTGGCTGAGGAGGAGGAGAGCTGCCACCAGCAACAGGCAGACATTCCCAGCATGGACGTCCCCCGTCATGTGGTTCACCCCTGCTGCCAGCTGTTATGTGACTTCCCTCCACCGAAGCCCAGGACCCTCTCCTACAACCTGCCTCTTCATATCATCCTCAAAAGTCCAACCAAAGTGGAACATTCCACTGATGCTGGCGCCGTGTTGCATCTTTTCCTGTTTGAGGATCATTAAACACCAGAGAGGTTTGTGTAAAACAAGCACATGCCGGATTAAATTAGAATCGTGATGCACGAAAGCTGCACGGAGACACACAGGAAATGTTTCTTTGAATTTTTTTTTCTAAAGCACAAATGAGGATTTAGTAAAGAGAAAAACAAGATGATGGCAACTCCAGGAAGAAGAAAAACCCAGAGCGAGTTATTGCCTCGTATTACACAAAGCTATTTTAGGATAGGAAAATTGTGTTTTTCTGTTGATGAGAAAATACATTTTCAAGGACACATAATGTGCCTTCATTCAACAAAAACAGTGAGTAATGAAAATAGTTATTCAAGCAATATCGTCTAATCTGCAACCAGAGCACTTTGCTTGCACATACCACTATATCCATTCTATCTTTGAAGAACAGTAATGACTTCTCCCTACAGGACGGCGACACTTTGTGAACAGCATAATGAAAGAACGGATGAGACGTTCTCCATCACGAAATGACCCAATAAGAACTGTGGCATCGTACAAAAGAGCTTGAAAGCCCCGAAAAAAAAGGAAAGGCATCACATTTGAAATGGAAAGGACTCAGTCTCAGTTGCGAATGGCAGAAGTGCATCACGTGTCCTGTTCCTTCCTGCCTGTTTCTCGGTGGTAAACGAGGACGCGCGGCCCCCAAATAAACGAGTTTAATGTTCATTCATTTTCTTCACTCCACAAAACATCTCCGACTGATGAAACACAAAACAGGAGGAAGACGGATCCGAATTTCAAAGTAGACGCACGCACGCACGCACGCACGCACGCACGCACGCACGCACGCACGCACGCACGCACGCACGCACGCACGCACGCACGCACGCACGCACGCACGCACGCACGCACGCACGCACGCACGCACGCAGACCTGCATACAGAGCGGAATAATACAAATCCAAATGTGTCACAAGCTCTCTCTTGAAAAGATTTTAGCTGCAGGGTGAATTTGTGGGGTTGATGTGTGTGTTGGCTCACGTTAGTGTGTTTGTGCGAGGGAATGCAAGTGAAAGCCCGATGATGAGATGCCCCCTGTCCGGCCGACTGTCTGCGACCCACAACCACGGGCAGACCATTCTGGATAATTCGTCAAATTCATTATTCCACGGGCCCTGAATACCAAAGGGAGAGGAAGGAAAGAGAAAGATGCAGACGGCCAGCCAGCCACAACAACAAGGCCTATTTACCCTAACACACAATCTGTTAGCGCTGACAGATCACCCCACATCACTGGGCCCGACATTAGTCTTTGACAGCGCCAGCTTCACACGGCCTCCCTCTCCCGTCCTCGACCGACTCTCCGACTCCCTCACTCTCTTTCCTTCCGTCTTCTTCATCTCCCGTCGGGAATCCAAACAGTCCCATATTTCCATCAGACAAAGATCTATGGGGTTTAACATCAGGTTTGACAGGGAACATACGTAAACAGTTACTGAAGATGAGGAGCGGCATTGTGCGATGATGAGTAGGGTCCTGACTTAAACAACCTTTTCCATCTCGGCTTCGGGCTGTGAATGTGTAAACAGCAAACAACGGGGATCTGACGTGATGTCAGGTTAATTTACGCACTCGGCCGTGAAATAAAATATGATGATGCAGCATGAGCTGGAGAAACAACACCGAGGCAAACGTTTTTGTTGCATGTAAACGAGGATGATGGGCAGGTAAAAAGACAGAACTGGAGTCGTGACATGAGGTTCAACATATGCAGCAGGATGATGTAACCGCCCAGCGGGCCATCGTCTTCCATCCAGCAATCCAGACCTCATGCTGCAACCACTTTCACTTTCCATCACTCGTGTTAAACCTCCCCCCGTCGCCGCTCCAACACGTCCTCCTCCCGCTATATGTTTCTTCATGTACCTCCCTTCATCCCCTCATCCTTCTTTACCCCCGTCGCACCCTCTGACCCGACAGACAGGCGCGTCCACCTGGTTCATTATGTGTCTTAGCGTGATACGAGCCTTTCCTGTTTTGCTGGGACTCCCCCCCGGGGTGATCCAATCCTCCCCTCTCCTGAACCCTACTGCTAAGAGTCAGTGGTTCAGGCCTCCCAGGAAAATATCAGGCCTGCTGTCCATCTGTCAGGGCGAGGCGTGCCAGGACCGCACGTACAGGTTCACGGACTCAAACGAAGCACCGAACACGCTGCTTAAACAGGTCTGATACACCAACAAGTCTTTCTAGCTGCAGATGGTCAAACTAAGCTACTGGAACGCACACATGAGAAGAAACGCTGCTGCGCCACCGCGGCTGTATAATATTAAAATTAACAACCTAGTAGAAAATGAATTGGGATTTCAGCCTCCACACTGAAGCTCCAGCCAAAGAACATGTGATATAATGTCGGAGCTGGAAGAAGCAATGTTTTGCTTTAATGAGAGCCTGGTGATATTTCGGGCACACGTTCAACGCTGTAAGGTAACCGAGTATGTGCGGCGAGCATGTGTGGAGCGCAGCGTTGTGCCAGGCAGCACACTGCGAGAGCACAGCCATCTAATCTAAGATCAAGCAGCCTTGGACACCTCCTCGCTAGTTTCCACTGGGAGCAGGATGGCAGGCTCGACTCGAGATTCATCCATCCACATCACTTGTTCCTCCCTCCCTTTCCTCCCTGCGCGTCTCTCTCAGGTCTGCAGCTCCTCATCTCCTTTGTTTTTAAAAACAAGTTATCCTACACTGCTTCTTTATCTCCGTGTGCGTAACGACGTGCCGGATATGAGTAAGTGCCTCGTTGCGTTACGACCTCGCGGAGCTTAAAGGTCCACGTGAATGTCAGGACGACGATGTTGATGTATAATCTTATGACGCGTCCCTGGAGACGCGCTAAACTGCAGATGTGGCAACCTTCAAGGCCAAAGTACGGAGCACGTGTTTATTACGCCAGGAAAAAAAAGGCCTGACAGCACCTTAAAAAACATGTTTATGTTATTTACTCGCATCCCATTGACGACGATTAATGATTCACAACGGGTCTTTATTAGCTGAAGGTTGCCTGCAGATGAATGAGCCTACTTTTTGTAGTTGCTCCAAGGTTAGCGAGACCTCAGCCGGCGAGCTCCTGGGGCCAACTCCATCATTACAGGTCCCAGCTGCTAGGTAAGTTACCGCTCTCCACCCAAAGCTCGCCATTCATCCCTCTGAAGACGAGGGAGGAAAGGATTCACAGATACGGATGTGAAGTGCGCTCCGAGTCTTAAGGCTTTTTTTTTTTTTCCCGCCGCTGCATCATTAGCATATTAATTGATTCTTTATATCTCGTACGACTCTGATACTCGGCTGACCCGCACACACATTACTCTCAATATTTCTACTCTCATATCTCGTGTCTGTTCACACCGGAACAATTAGTCGGTTTAATCAATTGCACGACATCTTTCGATAAGCAATAAGTAATTAAATAAAAAGTCATTGTTCCGTGCAGAAACGCGACACCTTCACTGTTTCCACGTAAATGTGAGGATTCTCTTCTTTTCTCTGTTAAACTCATGAAGAAAAATGTTTCAAAAGGAGACTTCTGTGTCTGTTGAATGTGCAGCTGCAGCGAAGAGACGGGGAGCTTGACTTTACAGCTGAGAACAGAGGAAACATCTCGTTAAAACAGACGATTTAGATATTCTATAAGTTAGATAAAACTTTTTAGCTGCAGGTTTTTTTTTTAATTCTAAGACCACATGTCAAAAGTTAATGTCTTTGAAGAAGTGAGATGATACGATGGGGGTGGGGGGGGTCCAGTATCTGCTCGTCACGGGCGGCCACACCAGACTTTCCACCGGCTGTCCAACAACCGGCGATACTACATTCAACCAATAAGCTTTAAATTAAGTCCTCTCATCTTCTGTCATGTCTTCCTCACTCATCCATCTCTCCTTCCCCGCTGGGAAATCACTGTTGATCCCTTCTTTCATCACATCCTCAAACCTTTAACTCTCCTCCCCCCCCTCCCGTCCATCCTGCACATCCTTTCCGAGGCAAACCGGAGAATTCACAATCAGGTATCCATCAACATTTCTACTTCACTGATCAATTCCGGCCACCTGATCGATGCGAGCTTTACTTTCCAAAACACCGTTTGTTCCTTCCCCCCCTCTCCTCTCTCTGTATTTGGGGGCTGTCAGGAGGCAGCACTGGATCAAAGTCATGAAAAGAGGCGGGCTCGCCACAGGCATGTAAGCTGACGGCTTATGTTCTCCTCCCACTGCCCCCCTATTAACAAACACCTGCAACTTCCCACTCAGAGTCGGACGAAGACTCCTGCTCACACACACACACACACACACTCACGCACACACTCAGTCATCCATTGTGAATATGAAGCCCATTTCCGCCATGAAGGCTAATTCCCCACTCAGATCAGATGTCTGGTGTTCATTGATGTGGGAGGAAAATAAAAGCAGCGACTTGAAGTGTGGCAATTCCATTTCCTTACACTCCATATCTGCGCTCGCTCTTAGCGGGGCAGAACGCCACGGGGGAGCCATGAATAAAGTAATGTGGAAATAGTCATGACAAGTGGCAGTTATGCACCTTCGTCTTACACTATTGTTGAAAGCACCGGGGACACACGGTATCATCAGTTCGGGGCCAATATTTGCATTAAAGTCATTGACCCCTTTTTGTGTGCGCTGCAGGGAGCTGCATCCCCCCCCGGTAGGTTCCAACCCCGACTTGAATCCCGACATCCTTTCTCCTCACTTAATGCCCTCGCTGCAACCGACCATCATCTCCTTCAATCCTGGACTCTTTGCATCCTGCAGGCATCCCTCCCTGCTCCTCAATCTTTATGCTCTTCGCGTTGTGTTCAAATTAATTGGAATAAACTGTTTTGTCGTTGTTGTCTGGAGACAGTTTGGGAGAGAGATGATAAGAGTGATGATGCATCTAGGAGCCGGATGAAAAACATGGACGTGATAGAAGGTGATGAGTTAATTTGTGTCCATATGTGTGCAGGGCAGTTTTGTTTTTGCATGTCCATCATCGGCTCCCTGAGGGGCAAACTGCTGTCGGTGCTGATGTTCACCAGATGATGGTCTCCACCTCAGGGCTCAGCCAGCACATCTTATTCACATGAACTAATCTAAAAAAGGAAATAAATGATGCAGCTCATAAAGAAACAGGAGGGGGGGAAGGATGGCGGTTGTATGTGAGAAGAGGAGAGATGGGAGTCAGGTGGTTGGAGACGGGCGTTAGAGTTAGATGAAAGTCATTTAGAAATACAAACATGTCTGAGTAACTCCACCAACAGATGCCACTCGCTGCGGTCCCCCCCATCATGTAATCTCTTCAAAAGGTACAGCAGCATGTGTTTCCAACCCTCTGACTCTTTTTTTACATAATCAGGGCCACTTGACCTGCCGTCCCTTTTTTCTGCGCCTCCTCACTTACACAACTCTCCCTCCCACGACACTCGGCATCTTTCATGTCCAAGAATCGTGGATCAGAGAGAAAGAAGAGAGCGTTATAATACTCCCAGTATATATAGCCGTCTGCTGCTCATGAGCGAGAAGTAGTGCGAGAGCTCGTGAGTAATCCGCCTGGAAAACGCACACGCCTGTTTCAAAGACCTGATTCGCACTCACACCGAGGCGGCTGAGAAATCTTTAAATATTAACATATGATGAATCTAAACACATCCCTCTCTTTTCTATCTTCCCCGTCTCACTGTCTGCACTCTTATTCTCTCCACTTATCGTCTAACTTACTGTGTCTTTTTCAACACTGAGGTTGACCCCGGCGCCAAAAATAGCTCCGTCTACCTCCCACCCGCTTCATCGGGACGAGGGCTCACGGAAAGGAGGTCAAGGGGGTGAAAGTCGGTCCTCGTCAGTCTGGGAGAGTCTGTCAGCGGGGCGGCCTGCAGCCAATCCTCCGTGAGAGCTGCCCGTCCAAACCACTCTGCTATGACAACCCTGTACCAATCAAAGACTCTGTGTTTGTGACCCCACCAGCTCCATGGAGCAGCAGTGAAGGTCCCTGCAGCCTGTCTGTGGGTCATTATACAGCTTCATCTTCCCCCACCTTGTCTTTCCTTGCACCCACGTCCTGTCTGACGCTCCTCCAACCACCTCCCGTTTCCTTTGAAAAGACGACGTGACGTCAGAGTTGGGGAGGAAACGTGGGGATGAGGGAACAGAGAAGGTGTGAAATGAGGAAGTTAACAGCTTCTGAGAACCGGGCTGCAAGAACAGACAGGTGGAACGAACAGCGGAGCGTGACATCAACCGGGTACCGAGGAAGACACTCAGAACGAGGCACCGGTGTGCTGCTGCGTGCACGGCAAAGTACGTAATGTGGCTTCAGCGTGGTGTTGGTTGGCAGCATTGGGTGGGTGAGAGCTCTTTCGCTCTTCTAGCCACCTACCGCTATAATAACTGTCGCCCAACTCCACAAAACTACTGTGAACAGTGAACCACAATCAACCTGCATTACGGTACATCACTGAAAGATTCCCCTTCTCAGCCTCCAGAATATTTACTTTTGCACAGCTTCAAACTGCTGCTATCCGTGTGGGTTAAGCTGCTATATCTGCTGTTAGATTAGTAAATATTATTAGTAATCAGTCTTTGGCTCCATGTTGCGAAGCGATTATTCACACGGACGGAAAAAAGTCGGCGTTGGCACATTATTCTCGTCGTCCTCGATATCACTACTAGTGTGAAATGAATCAGTCCGACTGTGAGAGTTGCGCAACCGACGCAACACATTGGACAGAAAACGCACACTTGGCTTTTTTTTTTCTTCTTTACTTCTGTGGGAAGTCATAAAACAAGATCGAGTTCATCTGAAAACTCCTCTTCGTTTTAGATATTGTTCCAGGTTTGTTAATATCTATTTATTTTCAGTCTGTTAGCGGGATTGTGCAACAACTATTCCACCGAAGTTATTAAAGTTGTGTAGCTTGAGCCAAAGAACTAATTACACTTTGGATGAGGTCTGTTTAACATAAAGCAAATAAATACAATAAAAACAGCAATGCACGTTCTACTGGAGTTGAACTCCCGCAAGACTTTCCAAGGTAAACTTTCACTCTGCTGCGACTGCAGAGAGACTAGAGAACATTCAGTCCAGCATTAGACAGACACTCTGTTGCTTCTAACTTTCCGTCTCAGGTGATACATTTTATGTAAATTCAGCCCCGAAATCAAAGCACAGCCGTTGTTGTGTTCTGTGAGACGACGCCGCGCTGCTCTCCGTCGCTGCAGATTTATAAACCGCGGAGGTAAATGGGACATTTCAGTCGTTAGAAAATATCACCTGAAATGAATCGAGGCGTTGTGTCATCGTCACCGTTGTTCAGCTGCATATAACAGAAGTTCGGCGGAGGTCTGACCTCTCTGACTGTAGTCCGAGTTTCACAGACAGAAATCCTCCCATTCAAAAACATATGCTTTTGTACCAGACATTGGTTGCATTATTAATACGTGTGTGTGTGTGTGTGTGTGTGTGTGTGTGTGTGTGTGTGTGTGTGTGTGTG